>BGPR01025137.1:0-22574 GCA_013235015.1 Araneus ventricosus | reverse complement strand
GGCTGCATCTTCTTTGCTTTGTTTGTACCCTTGAGAATACCCCATTGCATTCTACAATGTCAAAAAAAATTCCTTACCTTCATTACATGTTCTTAATTTTAACTGTATTTAACATCATAAAATTTTATCAAGGAAATTTTTTTCTCGTCTAAAGCCCAGTTGGCAATTAAATGCTTTCTAGCCGTAAATCGTACTTAAGAGATTTAACAATTAAGTTTTTGTGTTAACACTTTCGTTTTCTTTGCTGTCTAATAAGATGACCCCTTGTGTTTTGGAAAGGGGATGTCGTTTTCCTTCATTTAAAAAAGCCACAGAATTTCTGAGATGTTTATGGGTGCTACGTAATGTTTGTGTCAATTTATAAATCTAATTAATGATTAAATTTTATTTTATAAGTTTAAAATGCAATAATTCGATGCACGTACTGGAACGACGGTTCAGGGGTTAAAGCATTTTTCCCATGTTGTATTCAAAAAATGAAAGTTTAAAAATATTTTGAAATCAATTTTTTTAATCGGGTATTTAAGGTTTAAAAGTCATGAATCAGAAATATTATCATCTAAATGAAACTAAGATTTTCTCCTTTCATTTAAAGATTAATTTGAATAAATTTGGTTGTTGTTGGCGAACTGTCCAAAGGTTTTCCTCCATAGAGAATGTACAGTAGGAAATAGTTTTTTCGATTTTGTTTGAAAATGTAGGAGGGGGGGGGGCAGACGACCCTTGATGACATATCTAGACGTCATAACCTTTCAAATGAAAAATGTTGAAATCGGTCTGGTGATTGGGGCTGGTGAATCTCTGTGAGTTTTACCATATTATTTTAAAAATATAGATCCCAACAGTTCCATCACAATAGCGTGTCAAAAATATTGTAAAATACCTATTGTAGGTGATGGAAACTGTTTAGTTAGGGCGATTTCATTCTGTATTTATGGATCTGTAGACTTTTATGCCGAAATTCGTGAAAAAGCTACACAAAACATTACAACTAGATGAGGTTTATTGAAAGATTTTACAATTGTAAAGGAATCTGTTGTCTACAAAGAAAATGAAATCTACTTTGGTTTTATGGTCTGTTCCATTGATCTTCATGCTGAAGTGAAGAAAACCGTGGCTGAGAGCCTCGAAGCAGCGAGGTGGCAGGGGTTGTGCCGGCCGCGAACCCGTCCGGAGGCCGACGAGCTTAAAAATCAGTCCCATATAGGCGCCTATGGGAATGTCTTTTAAAAAGCCAAGTTGATCATTGTGTCCGCTGGGTTTCCGTATTTACTTTGATTGGCGCTAAACTCAGTTTTTCCTCCTACGTGTTTTCAAAACCTTCCATCTTTATTTACAATTAACAACTAATAACAGATTATTTTCAACTTTAAGACACTCAAGGAGGAATTCATTCTACATTACGTCACACACATACACACACAAAAAACCTACAAAGTAGAAATGTTTACATCCTTGTAACAGATTGCATCTCTCGGTCGTCGTCGAAATAGAAAAACTTTGCAAAGCATTTCTCGCCAAAAAAGCGAAATATCGCCAAATATTGGGATCGAAAACACTCCCCATAGGCGTCTATAGTGGGATTGGTTTTTATGCGGGCGGCTAGAGGGGCTAGTAAATTCAGTTGAAAGTTACTCAGTTCGTAAATCAAATTTAAGGTTGACAGAACTGTGAATGAATGCAGTTAGATTCAAAAAATTAGGGGTTTTACGTCTGATTTTAATAAATATTTTTAAGTATGTTTTTAAAAAATTCTTTTCATTATTTTAGCTACTGCATTTAAACACACGTGTTGCAACACTATTATTATTTTTGCTTGCTATCATTACTACATAATGAAAAGAAAAATTTTAAAAACGATATCAGGCAGACGAATCGAGCTTAAAACATTATCGAGCTACGATGTTTTCGACCAGATGTATGAATCTCGTTTATTTTTTTTCCGAGTATAACTGTTGCTATTAGGAATTGATAAAATCTCTCCAATTATTTTTAACCCTTTGTAAGGCCTTTTTTCTAGTACTAGTATAAGAAAATAAGTTGGGTATTGAGATAATTTAAGAAATGAAATTCATTTAGCTTATTGGATGTCGTTATTTTTTCTTAATTAAACTTATTAATTAATAATTAATTACCAAGTCGAGAGATTTCGTTATGGTTTCAGATAAGAAATTGGAACAATCTGGTTTTTTCTTCATAGAAAATTTGGAGAACTGCGCTAACTGATTAAGAAATGCATTTAAAATTGAGAATTTGGTAGTGGTTCTAATGGCATTAGAAAGGGTTAATCTGACATAATGTCCGCGTTTGCCTATCACAATGATGCTAAGAGTCAGTTAATTGTGCGACTTGGAGTGTAATTACAAGTGTATGGTGGTAATTGGTCAGAAAGTTTTCATCTGAAAGAATTTCTGATACAATTTTGTCGAGATACAAAGTTTGTCTTCTCAAGTATTAGGACACACAATTCTTCAATAAAAACAAAATATTTTGCTCTCAGAATGGTCAGATCGATGTAAAATATAATAATCAGAACCATTCAGATAGCATGCTACGAGTTTAGTGCAGATAGAGTACGACAACAGATATAGATACGTTGAACCAGCGGAAAAAACCTTTATTATGAAATTGTATCCTTTGATCAAAAACTTTTGATTCTATTTGCTATTTTGTTTCTTGATCCTCATTTTAAGTGAACTGGATGTTCAGTGTGTCTTGATCTTTTCTAGGTGTGGAGCTCGATGAATTGGGAAGATTGCTGGATGGAGGAACCAAATGATTGGTGTGCTGTTGATCGGGTGTTGAGGAAATGAGTGGGGAGAAAGTCCCCTTCTCCCCAGGTAAGTCCACCTGGTGATCATGAGTCTGAAGAGACAACTCTGGACATGGGCCAAGAAAGAGCCCGTAGGTGTTGAGATCAAGCAGTCCGTTTCTCACTGAATAACGAGGAATAAATTCCTGCCCTAATAGTAAAAGTTTTCTGAACTTCAATTTAATCGTTGCTAAAATTTTGATACATCTAATTTGTGCTGTGTTTAAATTCACGTAATATACTCATTGCACGAATTCATTTTAAAATATCCTCGTGATTTAAAATTTCGATTTCAATCCTGGCCAAATCTGATTAAATGTTTATATAATCTATATTAATTTCATATCTGGTACTTTTCAAGAGTTATTTTGCAATATCATGAATAAAAATGGCTTGTTTTGTTATTAAACAATGCAATGCAATTTATAAGCAACATCTTAATTCATTCAAAATATTCTTCAGTAAATTCTTTCCTCTCAATATACTCTTTGGTAGGTATAAAATCTCCTAAAAGTTTTCTGGCTACATTTTAGGTGTACTACAAAGTTTACCATTTTAAATGCTGGCGCCAAATGCTACGCGATCTGATGCGTAGTTGGCGAGATTTCATATACTTGATTATATTTTCTGTAAGGTTCGTATATAGTTCGTTAGCAGTTTCTTTCCATAAGAAGTGTTATGGAGAATATAAATTGTAGAACGCGAGCAGTGTCAACCTCTGCCCCACCCTATTCTGTGTGAGAGCCACATCGACTGAGATTAGAGCCGCTTATAGTTTATGAATTAGAAAACGATAATCGGTGAATTTTAAATTCTTTTAATAATGGCAGAGTAAAAAAAGTAGACTTTCATGACTTCTAAATGGGGCATAAAATAAGGATTTGTAAGGGACTTTTAAGGACTAAATATAAAAAGTAAGGACTTCTTACATTCAAAATATAAAAGTAAGGACTTTAAGCGACTTGCAAGGACGCGTACGAACCCTGTATAAATGGATTGGGGTGGCACATTAATAATACCAAGTTTTAAGTGCAGAAAATCATATATGTGCGGGAATATTTATCAATTTAATATCAAACTGAAAGTACCTTAGTGCTGAGCTGGCCACCAAACTTTTAAATAGAGGCAAAATTATATTCACCCCTGTCAGAACATATTTGAAATACCTTGGCTTGTCTGACAGAATTTATCACTTGCAATCAGTGGTAAATTGTAAATAATGTATGTTAATTGCTTCCATGTTGCTATTGTTTCATGTTAAATTGTCTGTGTAGATATTGAGACTAATTACGAAACACCATAGTAAAGCATTTCTTTATTACTAAATATTTTTTTAATTTTCTGTTAATACCAAATATTTCATGGACTCAAAATGTTACACAGAACTACTAATTTTTCAAACAGAATACCATCATGTAAAAAATTCAATAAAAAAAAGTGTCATTTAAAACCTTAATGTATACTTGAAAAAAAAAAATCTCAGTCTTAAAACAATATATATACAGGAATAAAAAATACCACAATCATCTCCAGTTTCAAACTTCTTCATCTTTTTAACACTAAAAATATCTATACACAATATTCCATGTGTAATATATTTCATATAACGCAGTAGTCAATGCTTCAGAAAATAGAGGAAATGGGAAGTGTGCTACAATCCCACTAGTCCATTTGTTTTCTTCTACTATGTACATGACTGTCAAATCAAAAAAGTAGCTAATCATTCACAGCTTATTTATAATTGGCGTTTATCAAATCTTGATTACAGTACATGTTAGCTAAGACAATGCCTCTGGCTTATCAAATCTGCAATAATGAGGAAATTCTGATTCATAGAAGGTACCGGTCATTGCGTTGGTTGAGGCCAAAACTGTACTATCTAATGCTGCTGAAAGCAAGTTTCGAAGTTGATACCTATTTTGTTCACACCTTCAACTAAGATTAATCCAATATATTTCGCCCTTATAGGAAACAGGCGCAATTTCCACTTTTGTCTTTTCTATCCCTTCCACGAAAAACACTGACTTTCAATACACACTTCTTTTCGCAAAGTGTCTTGCATTTTCTAGCTTCCAAATGAATGAAGCACTTTCGTTTCAGCCCGTCTGTGCTTGCCATCCTTTCTTCAGATTAACAGCAATGCGAGAAAGAAATAGTTCACTGTTTAAATGCAGAAATAATCATCAGAATAATACGCTGCTAGAAGATTTCAGATCATTTATCAGTATTTATTTGCCGCACTCGTCGGCTTTACCGCTTGGCGTCATGAACCGAAATCAGAGGAGTCCCTTTCAGATAAACGTTTTATCTTTGCCTACCCGTGTATCATCGCCCAAGGAGAAATGATCATCTTAATTGAGTACTGCCTAAACTTATGCAACCGAAACTTCAGACAGAATTTTACTGCGCTGAGGAAAGTTGGCATTTAATCATGATACATAGTCTCGGAGCTAGAATATTGACTTTTTTATATAGCCAAATTCGGAGGATTAGGTAATTTGTTTAAAGCAATTATTTAGAGAATTTAGTCTTATAGGTCTGATTTTCAAAGTGTGACAAAAAATTACCATTTCCTATGCAAATCAAGCCGCTGGTTAGAGAGATGTAGAAGATACCGGCAAAATCCAAAAAAAAAAATATGTTAATAAATAAAAAAAATAATTCAAAACCAATAAATGTTAACTCCTTTAAAAAAAAATTACATAAATCAAGAAGAGAAGAATGAAATTCTTTTTGCTAGTCTAATTTAACAAATTTTTTGCTATTCTTTTTAGTATTATTTTCCCTTCAAGGTATTGGTCATATCCGATGACCCAAACATGTGGAAAAAAAGTTAGAGAAAAATTCTTCCAGTTAACTTTATAAACATAATCGTGCTAAATATTGAATTAACAGACCAACATATACTTACTTAGATTGACGTATCTATCTCGAAGAGTGAACTACAGTTAAGCACCGATTATAAGATTATCCTTTATACGTCGTTTCCTCAGAGTCCCAATTCATTTGTATTCATTTTTTTAATGATAAAGTGCTTCGTTTTATACGACGCCAAGCTTCAGTTATACGCGTCGTTTTTTTTCCCCTGTTCTAAATATGAAAATTTCCTCTAGTACGAGAAATATTGATAAAGATTGGTGACTCTCTGAAATTAGTCACAATTGATGAATTAACAGAAGACATTATTCATGCAAATTTAAGACAGGGTCATTCCATTGTTCCTTCAAGGACGAAAATAGACTCCATTAAAAAACTTCGAATTTCATTCTTTATTAAAAGAATAATGAATAAAAATTGATGATCTTTAATTCATTCAATTAATACTTACAGATTGTTAAAAAAGCACGTTTTTTTTTTTTACTGAGTGGTATGACGTACTGATCATATCAGATACGGAAACCTCCGCATCTTTGCGCATGTGCCAGGCGGAGTTGGTTTCGAAAATGAGGATGAAGTGAAAAAAATGGAGTTGGAAATGTTTGCATTTTACTTAGCAGTGTTTAGAAAAATTCTCATTTTCATTTATTAATTTGCCGTAAAGACTAATGAAAAAAGGCCTGTCAGACGAAAGTCATGGCCTAACAAAGAACCTGAAAAGTGTTCATCTTACCTATTGCCTGTCAGCCCTTCCGTGGTAAAATCGTCCAAAAGTGCTTGTCCGGGTTTTGAAACGAACAGTGGTTATATGAATTGTGAAATCAAATTTGATTTTTTTAACCCTTATAAGTCTGATTTTTTAAAATTGATTTCAAAATGGTTTTTGACTTGCAGCCGAAAGTGTTAGTATTTATATTGCGCCTGAAAGAGAAAAGATGCCTTTAGCAATCTTCCCCCACCCAAAGAATCCTTCCAGAGGTATCGATAGTTTATACTCAGCACCTGAGTTATCTGGATTACAATAAAATTTTAATCTGCTAAATCTTAATACTTTAGTTCAAAAAAAATTGTTTTATTTATTTTAGATCTTAACCCTCAAATACCCAATTTTTTAAAAATCGATTTAAAAATGTTTTTTGACGGTTGAAATCTAGAAACTGACTCCCCTTAACTCATATTCCTATTAAATCACTACTTGCATCATGCGTGGACTTGGATTATTGAAAAGAGCCACAGCGAACAGAACAGTCGTAAATCTAAACTGTTAATGGAATATGTGCTGTGGAAAAACTGCCAATATAAATTTTGGTAACAAAATTATTGTCAGAGAAATTGAGATGTGGAGTGATAGTTAAGAACAAAGAAGACTCAGCATAATAAAAACATTTAAAGAGCCAGAATTTCATATATAAACTTATGTCGAAATTTCAAAAAATGTGAAACAGCCATTTACAAATTCCAAAATCTAAAAAACATACATACTTGATTACAATACTATTTGAAAAAAGAGATTTTTTTTTTTTTTTTAAATTTTAATAAAGAACTAAAAAAATAAACCTTGAATACCAAATGAATATATTTAGGTATTGCAATTTTTTTTTAAATGTAATTTGATAATGAACGTGAAAACGGTTATGTTCTGGCTCATAAACTACTTTTTATATAATAAATGCATAGAATTAATTATTCAATAACCAGTCAATGTAAATCTTTAAAATCCACAATTAAATAAATATCGATTTAAGTGCTTGTAGTGGAAATTATAATTATTTTTTCTGTAAATAACTTGCTGATTTATAAATATCACCTCCAATAGCGACATTTTATTATAAACCTCCTGATTGTGAAATGGGGCGAAAATTGACTCCAATGCCAACTTTGACACATTCTTTTTTCTAAACAATTCATTGATTCTATTAAAAAAAATGAAAAAACACAGTTCGAATTTCTGTCTCGGTTAAAAGAGACATCGGTTGATAAATGCTCGTGTAACTGAGGTGTTTAACTGCAGTAACTGATATTCCAGCTAAAAAAAAATCTGCAGAAAACATGTATATATGTTATAATTTAAACAAATTATATGTTATAATTTACATTTTATTTCTGGGTATCTACCTTGTTTCAATGCTTTTTATAAATATCCTAGCTACCCTTCCCAACATATTTGAATTTTTAACATTTTGGTCCCCAAATAATATTATATATTAAATTATTAACATTTTTTTAACTAAACATGACGTTGCAAAATTACCACCACCATTCCCCATCTAAGAATACAAAAGGGAACCAAAAGTCCTCAAAGGCCTAAAAGGCCCTGAGGCCCGCAGCCCTACAACACCACCGCAACTTTCAGCCCATCACACCACAAATTCAAATCGTGGAAAAAACTTAAAAGGCCATCTCATTAACACCAAACTCATCGCATGACTAAGATGGCGAGGAAATAGTCAATAACAAAATTTGAATTTAAAATTAATAAAGTTGAACTATACTGAAACAACTCACAAAAGATTAAGACAAATAATAATTAAATCTGAAAACAAAGTAATACTCAATAAAATTTAGAAATTCTAAATGAAACGCAATATATAACGTTGAATTTCAAAATTATCAAAGTGCCACTACAGAGAAGAAGAAACTTTAGTGGCGAAGAATTAAATTAATTAAAAGTACGCATAAACGAAAAATGATTGATGCAATATTTGCAATCTAACACTCTCCCCCCCAACAGGGAAAAAAATTTGTTTTGCACCCAAATAGCATTCCGAAACAGTTTCAAATTTTACTCTATTAACAACAGTAGAAAAATGCATTATACACATTAAATTTTTTAAAAAATATTGTATTATTATATACATATTTACATTCTTGCTTTTACATTCTCCACTCTCCTCCAAGAAATCACAACAAAAATCTCAAAGCACATCATAATACCATGTAAAAATTATGCCATACAATTTCATCCACAATACTAAATATTTTTTCAAATTTATTCATTTATTTCTTCACTTCTTAAAAATATTTCGAGGATTCAAAACAATAGGAAAATAAATATGTCTTGATACAGAAATGAAACTTCCTGAAAGAAAAGACAGTCAGTTGTGATGTATATAGCTTCAAAAGGCTGCAAATTCATGCAGTATAATTTTTTATATACATAAAATTTCTCACAATTTCACCCCTATCAAGACCTATATCCTATTCACAACATTTTCGGACCAGCCTGACAAAATGAGTAAAGTAATATAAAATGGAAGACATTACCATCATATACAGAATAACAATCTTGACATAGAATTAAAAATTGTAAGTATTCTCTGTAAAGCTATATAATACATCTATATTTTTATGTGTGCACACTTTTCTGATTGTCATTTATCAATACAAAATGAAGTAAATAAAATTCTATATCACAGTTAAATTGTAAAACAATTATAGACATAAATGTTATTTTTAAAGAATTTTTTCTCTTTTTTGCAACGATTCTTTAATTCCTAAGGTTTGGCCTAGGCTGCTCTTGTTTAAAAATTTTGCTTACATTAAGTTTCATTGTTTTGTTGTCCTTAAGACTCTTAATGACATAGTTATTATTTCTTAAAATCTTTATAATCTCAAAAGGTCCTTTATATTTCTCCTGGAACACCTGTGGATGAGAAAAATTCTTAACAAATACCTTGTCGCCCAAATTAAAATTTGGCACTTTACGACCCTTGATGTGCGGAGTATTGTTTTTAAAATATTGTTCCTCATTTTTTGCAAACTCATTTCTTATGGAACACATATTATTTCTGATATTTTTCAGATATTTTGATTCATTTTCAACAGTTATAGGTTCAAAAAAACTATCAAGAGGTAAATTCTGCTTTCTGCCAAAGAATATTTCTGCTGGAGCAAATTTTGTTACAGAATGAATTGAATTGTTATAGTACAATTTGAAAAATAAAAGTTTCTCTGACCATTGAAAAGTACTCTCACACATTGATGCCAAACTTTCTTTCATTGTTCTGTGAGCTCTCTCAAGTAAACCATTTGCCATTGGATAGTAAATTGAAGATTTTCTATGCTGAATATTTAACCTGTCTAAAAATTCCACCATCTCATTTGAGATAAAATTAGTGGCATTATCAGTGATTAAAAATTTTGGAAGACCAAAATTGGCAAAATATTTGTTTAAACAATTAATGATGGTTCTAGAAGTGATGTTTTGTAAAGGATAGGCTTCTAAATATCTACTATAGTGATCAATTATAGTTAAGATAAAATTTTTGTTGTCGGTGGACCTAGGAAGTTTACCAACAACATCAATAGCAATACACTGACCTGGTGCAAGATTTCTTTTGGGAATCATTTGTGTTTGAGTTAATTTGGCTTTTGGTTTGTTTTCTAGGCATTTTTCACAATGCTCACAAAAATTTTTTGTATCTAAGTACATACCTTTCCATTGATACTTATGTCTAATGAATTCAAAAGTTTTCCTAACACCAAAATGTGGAGCATGGGCAGTTTCAATACAAACTTTAATTAGAGATTTAGGAATTACAATTCTATTTACAATTTTCTTTTTATTTTTATGTGCATTTTTTATCATTAACAAACCTGAATTAACATCAAGAAAATATTGTTTACATTGTTTGTTGACAGATAAATCATTCATAATTTTGCTTAAAATTGCATCTTGTTTTTGTTCAATTGAAATGTTTTGAATGGAAAGTTTATCATTAGGTTGAAAAAGAGTGATGTTGTTTACATTTAAAGAATTTTCCTCCACAACTCTGGATAGAAAATCAGCGGGATTTAAAATACCAGGTATATGAGTTGGAGTGAATGAAAAAGTACCTAAATACAATAACCACCTAGCAACTATTTCTGGCTTTTTGTCAAGACTTTGATATTCAGTTAATGGTTTAGCATCAGTTAAGAGTTCAAAATTTTCCCCCAATAATTGATCATGAAAATGTTTGACCGAAGCATAAATAGCAAGCAATTCTCTTCGTATCGAAGGATATTTACATTCTGCTGGTGTTAATTTTCTAGAAAAAAATTCTAAAGGATAGTAAACACTGTCTTTTTTTTGCAATAATATACCACAAATAGCAATTTTACTAGCATCAGTAATTAATGAAATAGGCAAATTTCGATCAAAGTTTTTTAATGTAGGTTTTTTGAGAATGATTTCCTGCACAGTGTTAAAAGCATTTTCACATTCAACTGACCAAACAAATGGAGTATTTTTCTTTGTTAACTTTACCAACGGTTCAACAATGCCTGCATAATCATAAATCAAACCTCTAAAATAATTTAGCATACCCAAAAACATTTGTACCTGTTTTAAATTTTTTGGCCTAGGAAAATTTGTAACTTTGTTTACATTCTGTTCTGATGGAGAGAAACCATTAGCATTTAAATCAAAACCAAGATAAGTAATTTCTGGTTTGCACAATTGCAATTTGGCTGGATCCAGAGTAAGATTAAATTTTATGAGTCTATCAAATACTTGCTGCAAAGTTACTTTAAGTTCACATAGGGAATCTGCTGCAATAATAATGTCATCAAGAAAAAATTGAACATTTTTACCTGTGATACCATTTAAACATTTTGAAATTAGTGTGTGAAAATATGATGTACTGTTTTTTGAGCCAAAAGGAAGCCTGGTCGGTTGAAAATTACCCATTTCTGTACAAAATGCAAGTTTTCGCTTATCCTCATCTCTCAATTTTATTTGGAAGAAAGCTGACTTCAAATCCAAAACACAATAAATTTTCCTACCAGCAATGTTTTTAATAATTTCAGAAATTTTTGGAAGACAAATTTTGAATGTTTCAGTTATGCTATTAAGAAGTCTATAATCTACAACCATTCTGAATTTAGGTTCAGAATTACTGTCATTAGGATTTTGTTTTTACTTAATGAAAATTACAGGAAAACAATAACTCGAAGAAGATGGTTCAATGATACCTGCCTCTAAAAGATTGTTAATTTCCTGCTGAGCATATTTTTTAGCCATGAGAGGAATAGAATAAGGTTTTGTTTGTAGCGGAAAATTATGCAGGAGAGAAAATTCTGGGATTACTGCTGAAGTTTCACCAAGAGTTTTGTATGATTTTGAAAATACCTTATTATTTTTAAGAAGTAAATCTTGCATGTCTTTTTTGTCTTTATCATTAAGATGATCCAGTTTAAAATCAGATTTGAGTAACTCGTCTCTGCGCATTTTATGAATTTCATTTAAGTTTAAGTTGTTAATTTGATAAATTTCAGATTCAGAAGGAGACATGATGTCATTAACATCAAATGTTGATAATTTGCCCATAATTGTATTCTTTCTAACATGAATGACTTTATTTGTGTTATTTTCAATTATGGTGTGAAAAAGATTAGCATTAGTGGGAACATTTAGAGATTCATTGATTAAATAACCTAGTTTATTTTTCTTTGGAATAAAAATTAGATCTTTGTTTTTTGAAATATTTTTAGGAACTTTTAAATTTATAATTTCTGTTGAAAAAGGCTGAACTGTAATATTATTGGCTATTTTGACATTAAGCGCATGAAAAGTTTCCTCGCTGACATTAACTTTTGGTGATAAAGTTGTTGTTAATTTGCTCAAGACTTTCTTTTTTGTTTTTGTCACTTTCAGATATGTCACAATCGGTAGTTTCACTGCAAACATTGGTGGGAGAATTTTCCTCAAAATCAAATTTTTGATTACCAACTAGAAGTTGTTTGTTTACAGTGTCTATAACAACTTTATTTCTTTGTAAGAAATCATAACCAAGAATAGCATGATACTGAGCATTCCAAGAGTTTAACGTGACAAAAAATTGATTCGAGAACCATTTTTTTTAAATTTTGAATTTTAAATTAATTGCTGACATGTATGGAACAACTGTGTTATCTATAGTTTTAATTCTGACCATTCTTGAAATATACTCAACTTTAGTTTTTGTTTTGATTTGATCAACAATGTGTGGCTGAATTAAACTTACATTAGCGCCTGAATCAATGAGACATTTTAACTGAATACCACAAATTTTTATATTTACAATTGGAAGATTGTTGCTATTGTTAGTGCATGACATTAATACTTTGGTTTCTGAGTTATCTGAAACTTTTTCTTTATTTTGATTTGACTGTTTAGCTGAATTTTTATTTTTACTTTTTGATTTTTTAGTTTGAGAATTTTGCTTTTTGATTACATTTTTATCCTTAGATTTCTCACCATCATGCCTTTCTAACACTTTGACATTAGTCTGTTTTTTCTTAGTTACATGAGACACTTTTTTGTTGTTTACAAAATCATAACTCTTTTTTTTATAGATTCCTGCCAAAGAGAATTCTTTTTTTTGTGGTTTGCAAGAATCTTCTAGAAGTTTAAATTGTTTCTGAAACCTCTGTTAGAAACAGATCTAAAATTACCTCTGCAACCTCTACCATAATTACTCCTATGGTTTGTACGAGAGCGATAAGGATGAAAATTATTTGCACGAAAAGTTCTGTTGTAGTTTGGCCTAACATTACCCCTGTAGTCATTGCCACGGGTATAATGAAAACAATTATTGGCTTTGTGGTTTAACTTGCCACAAATTTGACATGGAGATTGTTGGTTACTTTGAACATTATTGGAGTTGGTTGCTGGAGCTTCTGTCAAACTATTCACACATAAATTTTGGGAAGATATAGCATTTACTTTTTCAGATAGTTCTAAAATTTGTTTATTCGTACTCAATTGTTGTGATAAAATCTGGTTTATACCAGAATCTGTGACATTTATTTCTGCACCATCATCACTCAAAGCATTGTCAATGTTTTTAGCTATTGCTACAGCAGATTTGAAATTTTTGGGACCCAATTTTTTAACTTCTACCCTAATATCTGGTCTTAATGCTTCAATAAATTTTGAATGCTTTAATTTTTCTGTCAAGTTTACAATATTCTCTTCCTCACTGTTATTTGGATTAGAGAATTTATCAGTGGTATAACTGACTTGCTCTGCCAAATCTGAAATAGATTGGCTGACTTTTTGTTTTAAATTGATAAATTGCCTTTGAGCTTCTTCAAAATTTGGTTTTTTGCAAAATTTTTCTTCAAGCTTTTTTACCAAAGAATCAAAATGGTTTATTTCCTCAAATTTCGGATTGCTCACCAAGAATTTTAATGCTTCATCTTTTAGATTGAGTTTTAGAACCAAAATTTTTTTAGCCTCCCCCCATTTTTCTAACTTTGCAATCTCAATAAACTGTTTCATAAAAAATTCAAAGTTTTCGTTACCACCTTTGAAAGGTGTGAGAGAAGAGATAAGACTTTGGGCCATTGTACTTTAAAATCTACTGACAGTCATGAAATATTATATCAATTACAAAAATACCCAAATCATATACAAAATACTGAAATACACAAATTGAAATTTATAATACTATTAAATCATTTTCACAAAAATAATGCAATTTCCCTGAAGGAGACAGGAGCATTGAGCAAAAATATAAAATAATTTTAATACTCTGACATGTGCATCACTGTTAAATTTAAATTAGTTGGCAGTAAATTTAAATTTAATAAATAACCCATGAACTCAACCTTGAATTTGTATATTACAATTTTGCTTTTGAACACGGCACCAAATGTTAATAATCATATAATAAAATTGGGGGACCAAAATGTTAAAAAATTCAAATATGTTGGGAAGAGGTAGCTAGAATATTTATAAAAAAACATTGAAGCAAGGTAGATACCCAGAAATAAAATTTAAATTATAATATAAATTGAACAATTAATTAATTCTGGGTACTAAAAAAATTAACACGATAAAAAAAACAATTCTAGCAATACTGATATATTCACCTACCTTTGCTGACCTGGAAACCCTAGCTACTTATTCAAAAGTCAATTTGCATATAGTGGTAGTACAATACACATTGTGATAAATAAATAGAAGAATTAAAACAGAATCAAACTAGGATTTTAAAATTTTTTTTGTTTATTTAATAATTGTAAATGTTTAGATTAAACTGCCATGATTTTATAAATGAAATATTTTAATAAAGATGCACACAAATGACTAAAGAACAATTCACATAAATCACAAATTGAAATAGCTGCAGCTTTTCTTTAAAGGAAACAAAAGACAATAGCACTACCATCAATAAAACTAAATTTTTTTATAAAAAGAAATTTTTAGCTCCATAAATTTTTAGAGCTGGAATAAAAAAATAGGTGAAGTCGAATTTCTCCGTCAGACCAGAAGTTGCAACGTGAAATCATCTCAAACGAAGTATACATAATAGGCCTTATGTTGCCCAATAATACTGAAGATTAGGACGCACTGATATTTAGCCAGTTCGTAGGCTTTCATGCTTCTCAGATAATAATTTTGCACAATAACATTATTGGTGATGATCCATGTCGTAAAGAAACATTGAAGAAAAACGTT
The DNA here is from genome assembly GCA_013235015.1 of Araneus ventricosus. Lineage (NCBI taxonomy): Eukaryota > Metazoa > Arthropoda > Arachnida > Araneae > Araneidae > Araneus > Araneus ventricosus. The sequence continues at coordinate 7,458 of BGPR01025137.1, read as the reverse complement.
GAAGGCTTACACGCCTGCAGTCGTTTCTTGAATCACATATATTTTCTGACGTCCCACACCGCACAAGAATTTAGTTGCGAATTTTCTCGCCAGAATTTTTTAAGGCTGATCTTTCAAAGAACACGACTTGTAGGAAATTTTCTTTTTAACTAAACATGACGTTGCAAATTACCACCACACCATTCCATCTTCAGAATACAAAAGGAACAAAAAAGTCCCTCAAAGGCCTAAAAGGCCCTGAGGCCCGCAGCCTCTACAACACCAACCGCACTTTCAGCCCATCACACACACAAATTCAAATCGTAACGGAAAACGCTTCCAAAGCCAAACCTCATAACACCAAATTCATCCGCGAACTAAGATGGCGAGGAAATAGTCCCGTTGCAAAATTTGAATTTAAAAATTAATAAAGTTGAAACCTTAATGGAAACAACAACAAAAGTTAAGACAAATAATAATTAAATTGAAAACAAAGTAAATAATTAAGTAAAATTTAGAAATTAAATGAAACGGCTAAAATTAACGTTTGAATTTCAAAATTTGCCACAAGAGAAGAAAGAAACTTTACTGGCGAAGAATTAAATTAATTAAAAATACTGACAAAACCGAAAAATGATGTTGATGCAATATTTGCAATCTAACAACAAGTTTTGAAGCTTTCTCTAATCCTAATCTGTTTCACCCAAAACATTAAATAAAAAATTTTCTAGATAAAATTTTTAAATTCAGGCTTCCAGGTGCATTGAGTCACCATCAGGACTACCTGTGTGCCAAATTTCATGACTGTAAGTGTGTTAGATTCGTCTTGACATTGCGCACACGCTCACAAAATTGCCTTTTATAAGTATAGGTTATAGTTTAAATTGCACTATGTAGATGTTTGTATTTCTTTTGGAACATTTATATGCATTACTTAATTATCTTACATTTGAACATTATTGCAATGTAAAAACTTTGTTGTCCCCAACATTATTTAGTTTTATCCAGTATTAAAATGAAACTCAGTGCATTTTACTATGTTCTTTCTTTGTGAACATGATCCTTTCACAATATTTATTTATTTTATAAAAAAAGGAGCATCTCATACTTCTCATTTTATTGTGTTGCTCATTAGAGATTTATTTAACCCTTTGCAGTGAAGTGTGCCAGTTAATGGCACATGTAATTTCACACGCTTCTCAACCGTTAAATTCAAATATAAATGGAAAATAATAGGTTTAGGATAGGGCTAATAGTTCTCCTTTTAGAATATATATAGCAGTCTTATGAAATTTTGTTTCAGAATAGGAACTACTAGAGATAAAGTTTGGGAAAATTCCTTGACTCGGAGATAAGAAATTTTCAGTTCTGGACGTTTAACAATTTTAGCAAAGTAACTCGAAAATTTTGCTCCAATATTTTTGAAGTTTTAATTTATAATTTTCTGTATGATTCAACAATAATTTTTGAGTGTACCAAGGTGGCTGTATCTAAGGGGGTTCTCATGGGGGGGGGATGACCCGAAAGGGCCTCCCCCTCCCCCGGAATGAAGTAAGTTTTTTTAAAAACTTTTTTGTAGATTCTATGTCTAGACAATAAACTAAACCCATTCATGTTGTTTTCTCAGCATATTTTCAAAACATTATCACCTTGTGCCGCAAAGGGTTAAAATCTAATTTGCTTGTGCTCTCAAAAATAAAGATATGGAAAGTACTCTAGTACATCAATTCAATAAAATATTTTTTTATGTTCTATATATTCTCTTTAAATATACATTTTTTTCTTTAAATATACATTTAAAAATACTTTAAAATCACTATTTAAAGATGCATGAACAATTTTATTTCATTAAAGCAGATAAACTTGATATTTAAAATAAAGTGATTTAAATCAGTGATTTTAATCAACTGATTTAAATCACCACAACCCTGCTAGTCACATAAAAAAATACTGTCACAAAATTTTGGGAAATAGTAGAATAAATGTCTTCTATTATGCAACAAAATTGTTAATAGTTGAAACAAGTTCAAGATTTGATTGATCATTGATTAATGAATAAAAATGAACACCTTTGATAAAATTTGAAATTAAAAATAGATTATCATGAAAATAATGTAGTCTCAGTAGAATAGCATGCAGATCAACTAGCAGCAGAGAAGATTTTAAAAGCCTGAAAAAGAACATCAGCAGAATATATGCTTATAAAACAGAACAATTCAAGCATGAGAGTTGGTTAGTGATGTAAAGGATTTTTTAAAACTTTAAATTAGATAACTGTGTGGATTTTATTAAATCTAATCAAAATAAAAACAGCATAAGTGCTCAAAATATGCATATCATGTGTACTCAAAAATAACCAAATTTTCGGTTTACCAGAAATATACACAAGTACCTCACTACCCTCGCTGAAACAGTAAGAAATTGTAATAGAAAAATGTTTATTCGCCTCAGTGGCAAAAAATCACGAGGTGAGTTTGTAAATTGATGTATTAATTAACTCTAAACCTTAAAAAACTTTAAAATTAAAATAAAGGAACAAATGACAAAATTTATATTCTTACAGAAAGATTTTTAAAATATCCAGTACATAGCAGACATTTAAGCTATCAGAGAAGTTATTGTATCTCATGGCTGTTTAAAATCAGAATTCAATTATGGTCCATCAATAATAATTTCAGTCTTAATATACAAATCTAAATGTATACATGTATTTAGTAATCTATTGTGTTTTCAAAACAGTTTCCTTTAGTAATCAAATAATGAAAAATATCTGAGAAATTCACACTTTAAGGGATTTTGCACACTAACTTTTATTAAGGGACTAAAAAACATTTTTGTTGCCAGTTTTCAACTCACAGGATATGCTTCAGAAATAGGTTAAATTAACATATATTTTATCATTTAAAGCTGGTTAAAGGCATATAATATGTTCGAAGCAGACATGAACTGCTTTTACTTCATAGTCCTTTAGAAAGAAAATGCCAACGAACCAAAGTCTCTTGGAAACATGGAAAGAAAATATTATGACTGGTATTTTACACCATTAAAAATAAATCATATTATACCAACTCTTATCTGATAAACTTTAATTTATCAAAAGAAAAAAATGTATAAACATAAAATTATGCAAAGAACTAGTTGGTTTTGCCTGGCTGGTAGATGATACAGATAGTACAGAAAAATTCTCTGGTACAATTGAAACAAAGAAAAGCTCACATAAAATTTCTCCTCGATTCAAAAGATTAATATTTAAATCAATTGGAGCTTTAACACCTTCCATTTTGTAACTTCTGGTCCTGGATGGAAATGAATTGTCCAATTAAAATGATCAAATAATATATGATCGCTAGTAAATTCCTTATTAGGCAGAAAAATAAAATATATATGCCAAAACCTCTACAGCTAGTGTAAAAAATAAAAAATGAAGCCAAAAAGAGCTTTGGGTACTATAAAGATTTTGACTCGCTAAAAATCGGTAATTCCCACAGAAGAATTATAATTTTAAAAAAAGGGAAAGTAAAAAAACAAAAATCATCTTTCATAATAGTTCAAGAATGCATTTTATTTAATTAAAATGCAAAAGATACAGAAAATTTAATTCCATTTTAATTCCAGGGCAATTATATTTTTGAGTTATAAACTTCATTTTTTTAACTGCCTTTTGGAAAATTATTTAAGATTTAATTCTCTCACTCCCAACACCAATTTACTAAACAGTGCAACGAAGTCTTAATTATTTTGATGTTCTTGGAAGCACATGAATAGGGCCTACCATCTTCTGTTACTAGCTAGAATAAATATGTTAGCAAGTGACAGACAATTGCATGCACTCTAAATAGTTGATTAAAGGCCATTGGTTCTAATCATATATCAAACTGGAAATAATTCAGTTACATACAATCTTTTTTATTACGAACTATTAAGCCACATGGCAACACTATTTGTTATTTTCACCATATAAACTGCAAGCCCAATAAATTATTCTAATAATAGTTTTGACTGAATTAAATGTACTTCATGTTATTCAAATTTCATATTGTTCAAATCTGAATTCAAACGCGAAGTTTAATTTCTTTAAAAATTTTCCTTTAATATACAGTACTTTTATTAACCATCAAGAATATAGAGAGTTATGGAGTTCCTTACTTTTCTAAATTTTATGAAATATTTACAAGTGCATTCTTTAAAAGCACATTCAGAGTTTTAAAAAAATGCTTTACATTGAATCAAATGCAGAAACTCTTTTTAAAACATTAAGCAAACTAATTTAAATAAATTAATGAAATGATGAGAAGATATGGATTAAAAATTATCATTAAGTAAAAAAACGCTTTCTGACAAAATTTATTATTCACTTCCTCATATTACCAGACAAAAAAACAAAACTCATTAATATTATTGCATTCTGGTACATTAGTTAATTCTCAATTCTAATATCTTAATAGAATACTTTCAATTAGTTAAACAATTGAATTTGGCTCTTAAGTAAAATACATAGCTTGTAAACAGAATCTGCAATGGTGTCAATACAACTTCAGTTAAAGATGGTAAAATAAAGGAGATGTCTCACATTAGAACAGGAACTGCAACAGCATTTTGTAAAACAGTAGCCAACTTCTGAAAAATCATGCAACAAACCTGCTGGCAGAAAAAAGTTTATAAAGCAGCGTTTTGATAATGCTTAAACTAATGATACTAGAAAAGAAAACAGACATCCTGTGCTAGATAATGTGATTTAAAAAATACATCTACTCATCAATAGCCAAATGTTAGTAAACTACAAATTAAATGATTATAAAAGTAATATAAACTAACCTTTCCCTCCCAATATAAAGGAAAGAGATGAAAAACTGAATCAGAGTAGCCAAAAAATGTTGAGCTGGTACATAAAGCAAAGAGTAATCATTCTGGCAGCGAGCAGTGGTCAATAATTCGTTCAGGTGGGGGGTTTTGTACTTTCAACACCAATATTATACTAAACTTTCCAAGCAGCACCATAAAGCAGGCCGGAATTAAATAAGAGAAAGTTTTAAACAAAGAGGTTATCAATAAAAAATTACAGAACCCTTTCGAACTAAATTGAAGCTGGGGCTGACCTCTGTTCAGATTCCGAGAATTCGATTATCCAGAAATTCGGTAAAATACTCTTGATATACCAAATGCAGTAAATATTGACTCTAAGTGCTCTAGAGTGTACTGAAAGAGCACATGGCGATTCACATGGTACAGTGGCAAACAAGTTGAGGGTAAAAAGAAGATATATGTGCTTGTTTCTACTTAATTAAGGTGCTGTATTCACTTAAAGACCACCAAATACTTTTTAAGTTAGGAATAAACATTAGTTTGTTTCTGATTTCGTAATTATATTTTTTCAGTAAAACTTTTTCAGAAAATTTAAAAAAGTTAAAATTCAGATTTATGCGGAATTTCGGATTACTGGTGTTCTACTGTAATTCACAACCCATGAAGGAATTCAAAGAAAAGAAAATGACATCAAATGGTCAGTCCTGAATTATCACAAATAATAATTTAACAAAACAAATAGAATAAAAACAAATTCATTAATCGGTAATATCCTCTAAATTTAAACACAAGAGCTGTAATGAATCTATACTAAACTTATTTGAAGTTAAACGTTAATACAAATGCAGGAAAAGCAAAATAACTAAATAGTTGTGACAGGAAATAAGAAGGAATTAAAATAAAAATAGGCATTCATTTGCCCAATTATTTCAGATACAAAAAAAAAATGTTTTCCTTTCCTGAGATCTCGAAATCGTTTTATGAAATTATAATTCTTAATACATGGTTATAATACTGTCGTAGTCACTATTTTTTTCAAAGATCATGCGAAATTCTTCAATGAATGCAATTTTTCCCAATACTGAAAAGAAAATCGAATATGCCAATTTTGGAACCAATGTTAACTCTTTCAAGTATATCAACCCTTTTCAGCCATCATGGGCAATAGCAGAGAAAAAAAGTCTTCATTCAGATATAAAGAATGTACTGATACATAGAAAAATATTTTAAATCACAAATTTGTCACTGTAGTCATTCTTTTCAAACATCAATAATCAGGCAATGAGATTGCAAAAATGAAAAGAAGAAAAGCGCACAAAATAGAAAAAAAGGTAAATTATTTTAATAAAAATGCCTGAACAAGACAAGATGAAAACTAGCGAAAAAGCAAACAAGCAAAAAAACCGCAGATCCATGAAAGAATCTCTGTGCCTGAATAATATAATTAATCCAAACACAAAAGTGTTCAAACAAGCTGCAAAATATGCGAAATAAAAATACGATGAATTTATCGAATAAAAAATAACAAATAATAATGGGGAAGGGGAATATTAAAAAGGAGGTAATTTTTTAAAAAATTAATACTCTAAAAAGACTGAGAAAAGACTCTAAATTTGTTACATTCCTGAAAATCGTTTACTGCAAATATTTTGCTAAACAAAGATGTATGTATTTTATTATTTTTTAAAATATAATTAACAAATAGTATTTCAAATTCTTCTAATGAGCGTGACTGATGAATGCTCATTTATATAAGTATTTAACATTAATTTGTGACAAAGCAGCATATGCCATTTATTTGCTGACAAAGCGCGGATATCCCATCCAAGTTCACAAACTAAAACACAAAGTGGTGAATGCCACACATTTTTGTACACTAAATGCTATTCAAGCAACTCTCTGGGTATCCCAGCAAATAATGCAAATAACATAAACTAGGTGTCCGGCTAAACATGTTAAAAAAAAAACAACAGTAATTAAGAACCGATTTTTCTATTGTATTTTGAATTTTAACTCAGTTAATAAGTAAATTGAACTATTATGCTACCCTTTCTATTGCTTTCTTTATAAAGGTATTTTTTTTCTTTAAATTAAGACTTTCTATGTCTCATAAATAACAGTGAAACACACTTCCCATATTAATAATTTATAAAAAAATTAGTCAGAAAACAAAATTAGTTTTGAAAATATTACTACTACAAAGGATAAAAGAAAATAATTATGTGAAAATAGATTGTTGACAGCTCACAGATTTAGTCAACAGTTAAATTTCTCAATTTTTTTTTTATAAACATGAAAATGCACAAAAAAACTATCTCATTCCTCCATTTAAATAAGAAGTATTCTATTTCAGCAAAACAGCAGGCAGAGAACATTATTAAATATTTGAGGACAGAATTTAAGTACCGGTAAATCTACAAATCCCAAGGGAATCCTTACACAGGTGATGGGAACTAAGCTTTACAAAGTAGTAATAAGTACTCTTCAGAACATAACTGAGAACTAAGAATATTCCTTCTACAATTAAAATTTATCATAACAGAAATTATATCAAATGCCACAGTTAAAATAACCCACATATAAAAAAAAGTCTTCATAAATAAACTATTCCTTTTCTGATTGTTAATGTAAGATGTATCTCAAGAAAGAGCAATACGTAACTGAACGAAGCATCAG
>BGPR01025136.1:3678-15973 GCA_013235015.1 Araneus ventricosus | reverse complement strand
ATCCTGGCGGTCATAACCGACCTGAATAACCAGTTTTTGAACTAACCGGTTTTCGGTTATTCAGATTTTTTGACCTCCGGTTTATCCTGGCGGTTATAACCGCTCAGAGTAACCAGTTTTTGAACTAACCGGTTTTCGATTATTCAGATTTTTTCACCTCCGGTTTATCCTGGCGGTTATAACCGTTCTGAATAACCAGCTTTTGAACAAAGCGGTTTTCGGTTATTCAGATTTTTTCACCTCCGGTTTATCCTGGCGGTTATAACCGCTCAGACTAACCAGTTTTTGAACTAACCGGTTTTCGTTTTTTTTTTTTTTAATAAAAAACAAATGCCGTTGGTAGATAATTTTTTTTTATTAATACTGTTTTTATAGGTAATCAGTCCATTGACCAACATTTATCTGTTCATGAAGACTCTTTCAGTGATCCACCAACCAACAGACGCCTCGAGAAAGCGTTGTCGTTGAGTGTCCTAAGATGATGAAATTGAAAGATTCATAACTTGGTAAATTTTAGCCTATTCGAACCTAAATTCGAGCCTATTTTCCAATCCGTTTTTTTTGCATGTTTATTGGATTAAAAAAATGTTTATATTCGGAACAAAAAAATAACTTAAAACTCTGTTATTCGAACCAAAAAGGGGTGGGAGGGTTGGCTAAATTCGCTAGGTTTTCCAATCCCTACTCTCTCAAGAATTTCCCCCCCCCCATACAGAATATTCAGGGGAGCTGTGTTCTTTCCGATTTGTCTTGGAAATGGAAGGTGGTGAGCTGCAGGCGACCATTGATGACATATAGAGACTTCATAAGTTTTTGTATAAAATAAAAATGGTCCAAATCGGTCCAGTGGTTGAGACTGGGGACTGCTCCTCAGGTTTTGCGAATTATTTCAAGATATCCGAACACGTTGAAAAGTCGAGTTTCGGCCAAAATTCCCATTTTTTTATTTTTGATGTTTTGGATAGTTCATTCATTTACCTTTCTAAAACATATTTACTTTTGTCGGTACGTTAATTAGAAGAGGAGATATTAATTGTTTTATAACAAACCGAAAACCGGAAGTGGGCGTTTAATTAACCGAAAGTTATCATTTAAGGGACAGAAACCTGTCAAAAATTCTCTTAAACTGAATTTTTTCAAGTTGATATCATGTTAGTATATTTTTATAGGGATGTTTTTAAAGTTTAGATACTTAACTTAAGCGTGTGGCAAAACTAAAATTTGATTTTTCTCAAAACTAGACTGCATAATTTTCACACTTCAAACATGATTACTTGAGATATTATCATTCGATTGTTCTGAAATTTTGTGAACACTTTTTCTTCAAATGTGTCTCTAGTGAATCTACTAGAATATTGTATATTGTAACAATATTTTTTATAATTATGGTCTTTTATTTGAAAAATGACATAAAAAATTTGCTGAAAATCTTATAATGATTGTTCGATTAGCTCTAAAATTTTTATTGAGCCAAACAATGTTAAGATTCTAATACAAACTCTAGTCCATGGTATGTAGTTTATTTTAGTAATAATTTTATTTGAATTATTACAAAAGTTTGGCCTCTAGCACGTTTGAAGTTTTTGAAAATTTCCTATAAAAAAAGCACAAATTTAGGTTTTTTGAAAATTCACAATAATTTATACTCAAAAATAATACTCTGTTGTTAATCTTTTAAGGTTCAAATCCAGAAAACATATTATTGTATTTCTATAAAACAATTTTTAAAAAAATTGCTCCGAACGTGTTCGGATACCTTACATGCATAGAAAATAATGAATGAAGACAAAAAGTAGATAATAATTAAAATAAAAAAAATTATATTTGTTGGTATACTAATACAGTCGGACCTCTATTTAACGAACCTCTGTTTTGCGAATTTTTCTATTTTGCGAAATTTTTCTTGGAACCAAGAACATTTTGCGAATTTCTTCGCAAAATAACCTCCAAATAGCGAAGTGCATTCTCTATTTAACGAACTTTTTCTTGTGATCGAATAATTTTTTTCTCCCTATTTCTCAAAATATTTCTAAACATTTCAAACTTATTCTTTCTTTTAACACATTTTATGGTGATCAATGACCTTGAAGCTGAAAAATGTCAAAGCGAAAGTCCTTGAGCATCAAAGAAACAAATTTAATTCTTCATGAGGTGGATAAAGTCGTGAAAAAAAGGATATTGCCTTAAAATTTGATATTCCTCTAAACAGCTTATCAACCATAATTAAAAAAATTGTGATAAGATACAAAATTATGATTCATCGGATTCTTGTTCAAAACATTTAAAATCATGTGTCTATGAAGATGTGGATGAGACAGTTTTGAAGTGGACAGTGTGAAAAATAAAGATAATACAGCAATGAATTGCGATGAAGACGAAGATGATGAAGATGGAAATGATCATGATGCAGAAATCAACAAACCTTCGTATGATGAAATGCTAAAATTCATTAATTTAATATAAAATTATTTTTTAATTGAAAATACAGTGTATTCCTGGACAACATTTTGTTTTATTCTTGTTTTCCTTGCAGATTTCTTTCTGATAAAATATGATTAACGAATTTTCCATATAACGAGCTTTTTTTCGGGATTTAGCGACTTCGTTAAATAGAAGTCCGACTGTAAAAGTGTTTTATGAAAACTGTGTTTTATAATTAAATTTTATTAAATTTCTTTATTCAATTTTGTTAAAATATATAAAACAAATAGATATTAATTTACAAAATAAAGGTGCTATTAATTACTTTTTTAATAATATTTAGTGTTTATGAATTTAAAATCTGCTTTGTGTAGTTTAAAACATTTTAAAAAGGTGAATCTCTATTTAACGAATTTTCCATATAACGAACTTTTTTTCGGGATTTAGCGACTTCGTTAAATAGAGGTCTGACTGTATTATGTTATCCGTTAAACAAAGAAATAACTCTATTACGCTAGCAGCGTATAAAAAACTGCAATTACTTAAAGGAAAATTAGCCTTTAAAAAACCGTGGCTTTGAAATAGTTCTGGATTCAAATACGAGAAAAAACCAGACATTTTCTGTGCAAGATGTTTATTAGTAGAAGACTGAACTCAAACTTAAACAAAAACTCTCGTTCAAACAACAATTATAAAAGGTTACAGTTAACACACATATATATAGCAAATATACACAATACAACTTCGTTAAATAGAGGCCCGACTGTAAAAGTGTTTTATAATTAAATTTTATTAAATTTCTTTATTCAATTTTGAACTTTTCTGCCCTGCTTTCTGAAGAAGCTAATGAAGATTTTCGATCCGCTGCTAAACAAATTTATCAGCTTCCCTACGTTGCAACATTATTTACTCTTGCATGAAACAGCACTGCTTTGATTAATAATGGAATCCACGCTGCCAAATTCTTTAGAGATCAGGAATTTCGGGGAAGCCCACGCATGCGCAGAGCGCCGAATTACCTACAGCATTAATTACAAATTCTTCTTTCGCATTTCTGAGAATCCGAAAAATGTTGATCTTTTTGCTCTCAGCTTAATGATTGGACGAAAAAAAGAAGGCATCGGATTTTGGTAACGATTTATTGGTCCGTGCAGATAGCGGGCTCTGCTTAAAATTACCTATCCTGCAGCTTAATTGGCTCGCTATTAAACTCGCCTCCGTAATTAGACTAACTCAATAAAATCTGTCTCGATCTTCCGAAGGGGAATGTCGTATTTTCACTTTATTACTTCATTCCCCGGACTTTTTTAAAAGGCTGACTCTTTATCTAAAGGATAAAGCCTCGGCCATCTCCGATTAAAGGCCCTCGCTTCGTTATTAGCACCTGATTTATAGGTACGATTTAATGTTGAACCAGTGTTTTCAGACGAGAATAATTAACCTTCTTAGATAGTTTAAACTTTTCGAACCCGTTTTTTACGACTATCGCGTAATCTGAAATTTTTCCGTTTCTGCCCCTAGCTTCGTAAATCTTTTTGTTTCGGGTCAAGTCACTTAGTTTTCTGCGCTTAAAAAGAATCTGATTAACTTGGATTCCATTTGACTATCAAATAAAGATTTCCTCTCTTAAATTTGATCATACTTCAGTTTAACCATTTAAAAGACCTTTTTACTTTCTCGTTGACTTTTACTTTCTCGTATGCGAAGTACAAAGAGAAAGTATTGTAATAGTCAAAAAATTCTAACTCGAGATTTGACGAATTTCTTTTTACTTTCTCGTATGCGAAGATGACAACGAGAAAGTATTTTGTAATAGCAAAAAATTCTAACTCGAGATTTTGACGGATCTCTTTTTACTATCTCTGTATGCGAAGTATACAAAGAGAAAGGTAATAGTCAAAATTGAACTCGAGATTTGACGAATCTCTTTTACTTCTCGTATGCGAAGTATACAAAGAGAGTATTAATAGTCAAAAATTCTCACTGAGATTTGACGAATCTCTTTACTTTATCGTATGCGAAGTATACAACGAGAAAGTATTGTAATAGTCAAAAATTCTAACTCGAGATTTTGACGAATCTCTTTACTCATCTCTGTATGCGTGAAGTATACAAAGAGAAAGTATTGTAATAGTCAAAAATTGAACTCGAGATTTGACGAATTCTTTTACTTTCTCGCAGAAGTATACAAAGAGAAAGTATTGTAATAGTCAAAAATTCTAACTCGAGATTTTGACGAATCTCTTTACTTTATCGTATGCGAAGTATAACGAGAAAGTATTGTAATAGTCAAAAAATTCCTTAACTGAGATTTGACCTCTCTTTACTATCTCGTATGCGAAGTATACAAAGAGAAAGTATTGCAATAGTCAAAATTCAACTCGAGATTTTGACGAATCTCTTTTACTCTCGTATACGAAGTATAACAAAGAGAAAGTATTGTAATAGTCAAAACATTCTAACTCGAGATTTTGACGAATCTCCACGTTTTAGACCTCCTCGAGTCCGAAAACACCAATTTTGGATTCATGTCTGTCGTGTGTCTGTATGTCTGTGACTGTGAACACGATAACTCGAAAACTAAGAGAGCAACGGGATGAAATTGGATGTGGTCTTAAACATAATTTGGCTTTATCAAATTTTGGACAAAACCGTCAAATGGGAAGTCTGTCTGTCTGTGTGTCCGAAGTCGCGAACGCTATAACTCAAAAAACTTGAATAGCTAGATAAATTTGGTACACAGTTTTACCCTAGTGAATATAGGTCCGTAGTAAAGTTTGGGCCAAATGCCGTCAAAGGTTGACTGGTCGGCCTGTATAATTTCTACTTCCATTGAAACTGCTATCTCCACGCGCATGCGTACGGAAGACGTCTGTGCTCCCGAAAGGAGCTGAATTGGCAAGAGTGAAACCTAGCAGTGTGCGATAAATGCGTTTTAATCGGTACGCATCTCTTTGAATTCTTTACCTAGATATTTTTCAATCACTGTAATAAAAACATTCTGATAGTCATTGGATTCTGGATAACAGTAGGTTCGAATTTTTTTAGCCACGCGGGGGAAGGAGAAACGGCACTTTTTGGGGAAGTATACGAGAAAGTTTAGGGGAGAACACTCCCGCTGGTTTTTCTAGAAATGGTACGGAAAGTGAGGTAAAACCGTGCAGCTAAGGTACGAAGCCTGCTGGAGCTAAAATATTCGACAGAAAGCTTGTCACACTTTATAAAAATATTCATTGTTTATCGGAGTACAATATATCTTTCCAGAAAAGTCACCTTTGCATTGCTTTTTTCATCAATGATTTTTATGTTTAAAAAAGTCAAACTACCATTGGGGTAATACCGGGTACACATGTTAACGTTATGGTAAATTAGGTATTGTATTGTGTGCTATAAGACATGTTGTTTTAACCTTTTTCGTTTCCTTGGTGCACGATTGTCGCTTCCACAATTGCCTACGTGCAGGAGGACAGAGTTACGGGTCACTTTCTCCCTCATTACGAGCGGTGGAGGGTATGAGGTCACTCTAAAATAACGCCTGGCAACAAGTGTAACCAATCAGGCGTTGTTTTCCTGTGACGCAAGCCCACGATGTGGAGAGGGGTGAGATCCCTTCACTTTATATATATATATATATATAACAAATAAGAAACAATCATAGCAGAATTGTAAAAGCAACATATACAACATAAACATTCATAAAACAAAATGTCAAGAAAAAAATCTGCGGTAATAAAAAGACGCGAGTTCTTATAGAGAGAAAATAAACAAAAGGGGAATATATATAAAAAAGGGGAAGATAAAATAATATAGAAATATATAACACAAACGCAACGAATGGCAATAATGTTGCAATTCAAGAAGATTTGTGGCGTTAAGTTCGTTCCTTTGTCACGTCTCCCGTTGGCTGCGTCTCTCAGTTTAGGTTCGTAAAATTATTTCTAATATTTGGTATTTCATTCAAATTCTTGGTTTATCATAATGTTCGGGGTAAAGGACAGTGTTTTTATCTTTATGCCAGCACTGCTCGCAGAAAACATTATGATTTCACTGATTTTTTAGGGGTTCCTATAGATTTTACTTACACTGATTAGCATCTATACGCTTTTACCGATTAACTACAGTCTCTCCATTTTATTTCAACATTTTTTCATTTTCATGACATTAGATATATATATATATATATATATATATTCAATTCTTTAGATTTAGTTTTAGATTCGGTTGTATTGTTTAAATTATGAATTTTTAGTATAGGATTGGCTTCATGATATGTCTTGTTTACTTGTTTATGCAAATCATATATACAAGTATATATTTAGATTTTATATATATATATATATATATATATATATAATATATATATATATATATATATAATATATATACAACAAAAAACAAACTAGAAACATAAGACAAAAATTCAAAAACAATCAAGACGCAATGGCAAAAATATAGACAAAAACCAAAATAAATTGAAAAATATCATAGCGAACCGCGTCAGGAAGGGAAGCTCGCTCATATTTTTTATCTTATATATATATATATATATTCAGACGCGCTGCTGGATGATATTGAAGAAGGAATGTTTATCAACATTATTAGTTTGAAAAAAGGAGCCCCTGATTATCTGTAGTTTAAATATATATAAGCTAATATCAATGATTGTTTTTTATGTATCAATATAAAACAATTTTTAGTTTTTTTTTTCCAAGGAGTAATTTACCGCATTCATGTCTGACATTATTCACTCTTACTTTTTTATATTCATGCATGATATCTTTCCTTTTTTTCATTTTTTGGTGAAAAGGATATTTAAAATATACACGAACAAATCAATTTGACAAATACAATTTTTGAATCTACTGAATTACAGTTTCATATATTTAAGTGTTTATATATAGTATAATATAATATCAATTAAACAATATAACAATTTATGTGTTTATATGACAATAGTTAACTATATAACATTAGGAAAACTCGATTTTTAGCGAAAAAGTTGCAATCGTTTTTATGTTATATGACAATTTAAGAATATTAGTTACAAAATTCGCATGCAAAGAAGTTGTCTTCTTCCTTGGCAGCTTTCGTGGGCACAGCTAAGACAGTTTTTACATTGAATTAACCCTTCTTCTTTATTCATATTAGAAAATTCATCATTAAAATATAAACAATCAACGTCTGATGTATTTTTGTGGTCTTCATCAGAGGAATCATCAATACTGACTGTCCCGGTCTTACGCCACTTGGAGTACCCGGTTTTACCCAGAGTGCAGAGGTTATAAAAAACGCAAATATTGCACTAAATCTTCATTATGTGATAGGGTATAAATCCTTACTAAACGTATAATAAGCTGGACTAAAATGGTTTTTATAACTGTAATGATTTTTAAGTAGGGACAGTTTAAAATCAAACGAACATTAGAGAGTTGATGTCTTAAAACAAATACACCTTCACAGAAGCAGTGAATTCAATAGCTGTAACCCGCCACTACGACTGTTCCTTTCTCTTGACTAGTAGAGTATAATTCAGTATCTGTACGCTAGAAAGAAGAACTAACATTGCCAGATACAAGGGTACCCTTTTTCACCCCACTCGCCCCTATATCGAAATGTTTCTAAGAATGACCTAGGGAAGCGAGGTTCTGTTTCATCTCTACCATTCGGAACTTCGTCTGTAAATTCGTTTTTTACGCATTCAGGACCAAACGCGTTGTTCGAATTTGGCATGAATGTTCCTTGAAGCCATTGAAAACGACTCATATGTAAGGATTTTTATTTTTCGATTCCATTTCAAGATGGTGGCTGCATTAATTGTTTCAATGTTTGGCGAGTTTCGCATCATTAAAACATTTGAGCCATTTTGGTGAAGGCGAAATATTTTATTGTAATATTGTTAATACAGATGAAAGCAGACATTTAATTGTAATTTTGTAAATACGGATAAAATCAGACATTTAATTGTAATTTTGTGAATACTGGTAAAAGTGGAGTTTTATGTAAATAATTCGCGTTCGACGAAAAAAAGCTAATCAATTATAGATTGTGAAATAATTTTTTTGACGTGAAGCCTACCGTTCACAGAACTATTAGTTATACAAAATTAATTTATTTTGTTAATTAAATTGACTAATTAATAGTTAATTAACAAATCAAAACACTTTGGCATAGTTGGAGATAAGAAATTAAAGCATCTGGGTTCTGGCGTCATCGAAAATGGTTTTAGCTCATCTTCTCTTCAGTGTTAGGTCTTGGTACGTTATTATCTCAATATAATACTAATTAAGTAATTAATATTTGTCGATTAAAATCTCATTAGGTGGTCAAAGTGTTTATTGGTATTTTTGCGACTTCCGAAGTTATTAAAAATGCAGCTATAACCAGAGTTGGCACAATAGTTCTAAATGTATATTTAAAAATTGATAACTTTGTTGGTGAGTGTACTTCCCCCACAAACAGTGGTAGAGCAATAAAACTAAATTTAACTATTTTAAATAGTTCGACCCCTGTTTCAAGGGAAGTGGAAGAGAAAGGAATTCACACTACCCCCACACCCTAATAAGGCAAAAGAGAAGCTATTCATCTATATACAAGTGGCAAGGGAAAAACATCATCAGTAAACGAAACAGCGCCATCTAGTGTGGGTGACACAAATCACTGCAATCTTGTACACGGCCTTAGATAGTATCAGATTGACTTACGTTGGATTTATTTGATTTTAAACAATTGGGAGAGTTCTTCCTTTGTTCTTCAAGTATAGTGGAAATTATTATAAGGTGGCGACCTTAAGCATTGAGGATTTTTCCTGAGGTCAATATTCATTGTTGGAGAATTATTTTTTCTCCAAAATCTTCTTCAACTCTTTATTTTAAAGTGATATTTTTTTTTAAATTTTTATGTTCAAATTTGAGACCCCAAAATTTTATTTTAGAAAAAAAAGTCAATTTCGTCATTTTACCCGACTGTGTGGGTAAGATGACGAACGGTGTCGGGTAAGATGACGAATACCTAATTTGAAGAAACCTGAAAGTGAATCGATGCTGCTGCAAACGCTTAATCGAAAAATTCGGACCCTGATATTTTATATTAATTAATATATTAATTAAATATATTAATATCTATTAATATATTAATTTGAGATTCAAACCTTAAGAAATGAAATCAATTACAAAAATCGCATCGCCATGGGCTTGCATTTTGTCTTAGTCAGTACAGGTGGAATGGTGTCAGAGCTGGCGCATAAAACACCGGAATCCCAATTCGGTGTCCCTTTATTCGCTAGAAATGATGCATTCTTCATTATCGAGAACCTCTGGGTCCAGATTGTCATTAGAGTCAACATAAGGAAATTCAAATGAATGAATTGAGTCTTCACATTAGAAGTCGAGCTGTTACTTAGATACTTTCTTCTTTTTTGTAGAATTTTTAGAAGGTTTGTTGCGTTTAGTCTTATTAACTTCATCCTTTTGCAGATGTCAAAGTTTTCGTTTCTCTTTCCTAAATTGACAAAAATAATTATTATGGATTTATTTATTAATTATTTAAAATAATGCAGTTGTTCATTTTTATTAATTCAAATAGCCTTTCTCGAAATAATAAATTAATAATTTTGCTATGAAAATAATTGCTCTTGATTCTAATATTCTTTCCAAAAATTATTCTCTTGCAGTTAAATGGCTATTTCTAGTTCATTTATAAATTAAAGTAATTCTGAAATTATTAGTTTTTATCATACAATTATTATTAAAGAAAAAGTGATTTATACTTTTATTCCTAAAATAACTAATTACGAATTCTAATACTTTGTCCAATAATAATATGATACATCTTTATAATTCAAGTATCCTTTGATACAAGTATCCTTTTTTAAGAACTTCAAATTCCTTGATAATATATGGATGTGATTATTCCCTTCATGATTCTCAAAAAACGACCATTTCAATAATTTTATACCCTAGAAACACCAATTCGAATGCAGTCGACCTCCATACTTTATACATTATGAGTGATTTATTCTAATTAAAAATCATAGCTTTTCATTCGAAATTACGAGCTGAAACAAAGACGAATGGAGTCGGAATTGCCATTCCAAATCCTGTTTATCTTTCATAAAGCCAATTAGAATCGTCTCGGAAAAATCCCTTCGCGGAAAAAAAGAAAGAAAATATAAAATTAAAAAGTTTTGCTCCAGGCGAAAGATAAGTCACGATGTATCATCGCTAATTAGTTTAATTTTTTAACAGCAATTTGTAGAATTAATCTTGGCAGAATGAATTACTTTTTCTGCGTGCCTGTTTATTATTGGCAGTCATTTGTAGAATGAATTCAATTTATCAATTGTTAACATTTTATTCTTCGGCTATACGTGCAGACGATATTTGCGAACGCGGAACAAAAGTTCGCATTCCGAATGAATTAAAAATTTACTGGCGATTAATTTATTCTAAAATTCGTCTGCTTCTTTTTCTAAAATTCTTTTTCAATAAGAATCGGAACGAAATAACCAATTATTTTTCAAAAGCGAAGCAGAATACGTTTATTATTATTTATTTCGCTTTATCTATATATTAATGTGGGAAAAAAATCCGAATTCATTTTCCTGACTCAATCACGCCAAAAAAAATTATAACAATAGAGAAAGAAATACTTGGAGTAAGATTAAACATACCTCGTGTAAAAAAAAAATGCGAAAACAACGGCTGTTCGTATTAATAATTTTATGAAACCTCTCATTGAATTTGAAGAGGTTCGGTTTTTTTTAATAAGAAAAAGCAACCTCGGAAATTTTCTGTAAGATTAATTTATTGGCAAGAGCTGAGGTCTGATCTTAGACGTTAATATCAACCCTGAAAAATAATTATATTTATTTAAGAACAAAAAATGCTAATCTAAATACATTTTAAATTAGAATTGGATAGCTACTCTCTGTTCTGTAATAAATTGTTAATAACTTGGTTCGAGATGGTTTTGGATAAGGCCAAGGAAAAATTAGAAATAAATAACGAAATGCATGTTAGAGGAACTCGCGATTAATTTTCTGGGGTTTTCATTAAAAGTGCGCTGTTTTTCTTTTGATAGCGTTATTGTCGTATCGGATTTCATGTTTTTAATAATTTACGACGCAAGCTGATTTAAAATTGCATGAATAAAATATGACGTCGTTCTTGTAGAGTTATCAAAAGATGGTTCGCAAAAATGAAAACTTGTTCAATTATTTGAATTCCTTCTTAATTATAAACCTTTGACATTAAAAAAGCAATTTCGTATCAAATTTTAAAAGAAATACATGCATATGAAAGACGGTTTGAAATATGCGTTGCTTAAATTACTGGTAGAGTTTATTTTTGCATATATTGTGTTATTCTTTCAGTTTAATGGCTACTCGATCCTTCGAAGCAGCCTTTCTTCATATTCATTTAATCTAAATAAACGTACGATATTAAAAATGTTTTTCTTAAACGGAATTCATCTAACAAAAGCTTGAATTACTTGCTTTCTTTCCTCTTTTATTGAACAAAGTAATTTTAAATTTCATATTTTTACTGCAAATGTTTTTATGCAGATAATGCTAGACATTTTAATGCTTCTAAAATATAATATTTTGCTATAGAATGTATTTTTAAAAGGAAAAAAGTAATCTAAATAATTCGAATTCAAAATAAAAATCAGTTACTTGTGCATGGGAGTAATTAAAGTGTTGCATATAAAAGCATATCATTGAAATTAAAATGACCTAGAGAAATCTTAAATTTTAAGAAGAAGATTTAAGCAAAATCTGATTTAAGAGTTTAAAATAGACCGAGACCTTTTCTTTTTATTATTTCAGCAAAATCTCTTAATCAGCGAATTCTAGTGAATGCATTTTTCTTTTTTT
>BGPR01025135.1:0-18760 GCA_013235015.1 Araneus ventricosus | reverse complement strand
CCCCCCCCCCCCCCCCCCCCCCCCCCCCCCCCCCCCCCCCAATCCCAACCCCCCCCACAGATTTTCATGATGTGCTTTAAAAATTAAACTTTTTTAGATTTATGTTATCTATCATTTTTTAAATTACATGAATAATAATTACATAAAAATTATTATAATGATATTAAATTAATATTTTAATTATATTATTAACAAACATTTCGATTAATAAATTTTAATTCATAAATTTTTGTCAAATTTTATAATTTGTCTTTATTTACATTCTGCATTAACTTGTAATCTGAAATAATATCTGAACTTCTATTTGATAAGTAATTTATCATAAAAATAAGTACACAAATGCATTAAAGGCCCTTATTTGCATTCTTAACCTAATTTGAATTTTTTTTTATATATTTTCTATACATAAAATATCAAAATCATTCGTATTTGCTTTATTGCTGCATTTAGTAAACTTCATGAGAAAATACACATTTGTTTTTATAGAAATGTGTTCGAAATCATCTGTGATTTCAATGGAACGCCAAAGTTTTATTAGGAAAATGCAAATTAAAGTATTTAGTACTGTTGTATGTATTTTGCAATTAATTTAATTATAAAGACTATATAATTTAACGATTGAAATAGAGGATGTTTATTAAAGTGTAAATTCAAAAAAAGGAAATAAGATTATACTCGCATTTTACATTCTCGTATACAAAGAGAATTTGAATTAAAGAGTTATGGGATTTGAAGCAACGAAGTCTGTTTATCCCCTAATTCCTACAAAGAGAAAGTATTGTAAACGTTAAAAACTCCGAACTTGAGATTTTGACGAATCTCCATGTTTTAGACCACCCTGAGTCCGAAAAACACAATTTTGGAATTATATCT
Source organism: Araneus ventricosus (assembly GCA_013235015.1). Taxonomy (NCBI): domain Eukaryota; kingdom Metazoa; phylum Arthropoda; class Arachnida; order Araneae; family Araneidae; genus Araneus; species Araneus ventricosus. Next base: position 17,887 of record BGPR01025135.1, on the reverse strand, counting down.
GTCTGTCTGTGAACACGATACCTCGAAAACTATTAGAGATACGGGGATGGAATTTGGTATGTGATTTTTACACATAATTTGTAGGTTTCTATAAAATTTTGGACAAAATCCGTCCACGGGAAATCCATCTGTCTGTCTGTCCGCATTCATGTGAACACCATAACTCAAAAACTTGAATAGCTAAATGGATAAAATTTGGTACACAGTTTTATCATCAGGAATGTAGGTCCGTATCTAATTTTGGGCCAAATCTGTCAAAGAGTTGACTGCCCGTCGGTCTGTATAATCCCATACTTCTAAGCATTATAACTCGTAAACCCTACGGCTTTGATAAACAAAAATTGGTATGACGGTTGCTAACATTAACTATAGATCTGTGCCCAAATTTCGTTTCAATCAGTTAAAAAAAGGCGTTCAAATTGCTTATTCAATTTTTTTTACTTGCGTACTGGAACTAATCTGTGCGCATGCGCAAGCTATACAGCGATAGTGAACGAGGTCATTTTCTTTTTCCTGTTTCTTTTCGCTCGCGCACTCCCTCGCATTAGCGGAGCTTGCTAGAGTTTGATAGAAAATAAATATTGCTGAGTTTTAATACATATGCATTTCTTTGAATTTGATTCTTCACCTAAATATTTTACAATCGCTATAATCTACAATGAAAAACCTTGTGATAGTCACTGCATTCTCGGTTACAGTAGGTTCGAATTTTTTTATCCACGCTGGGGGAGGGGAAATGACAAATTTTTGAGAAGTATACGAGAAAGTTTAGAGAAGGCCGCTCCCGCTGGTTATATAACAGCGCAACTGATAAATTTTTTCTGAAATATTAGAATAAATTCTTTACTATTGAACCAGTTGTTTATATTTAGAAACTATTTCGAAACAAATATATATATATATATATATATATCAACACGATGTTCAGTTTTGAAAAAAAAATGTCAAAAGTACTGAATATAATTGAAAATAAGAAAGTAATATAAAGTGTGGGTGTCTACTTTAATCATGACCCAAACGTTAATTGCAACCGTTTTGACATAGGCATGTACTTCCAGTTTAAAAAAATGTTTTAAATTCCGCAAAGAATTAAATTTTATATTGTTTGAGTCAATAAACGTACTGCTGAAAAAATTATGAAACCTAAATATAAGTCATTTATACAGTACCTCTGTCCTTTCAGTCGTATTTAGTAAAATATTCTTGAAGCATTTATCTTTATAAAAATGAAAATCCCCTCTTCTGCGACTGAAACTGGCCGAGTTATGAAGTTTTGAATATCTCTATTTAAGACCATTTTAATGGTTGTCTTCATAAAGATTCTTTATTCAGCGGGCAACGCTTGCTCGAAGTTTAGTTTAGTTATATTCATGGTATTTTAGGACGGAGCTCCTAATTTTGAATCTCGATCATATGACGACTTTCACACTTGAGCTGGTACCTCCCAACACTAAAGGGAGGACGCTTCGCCTCCTACGTATAATTTAACGTGCAACAGGTCCAATACACGACGGATCTTCTGTAAAATCGGGTTTCAAACTTGGAACCCTCTGGCCCCAAAGCCGAGACCTTACCACTAGGCCACCGTGGCCTCGCTTGCTCGAAGCAGCCATTGATTGGTTTAAAATAATTAAACTCAAAGCTCCATAACTCAGTTAGTTTTGATCGCAGACGAGTGGACCTTTTTCTTGGAAATATTAGGGAGACAAGAATATCTTACTAAACATGACTAATAGGACCGGAGATCTGTATAAAAATTCAGAATTTGTAAATTTTTCAGCATTGCCTTTTAAGACTCAAAGAACAAAAAATATAATTATCTACGTCATTTGAACATTCTTCGAACTAGAAGTATATGCCTATTTTTAACTGTTTAGAAATTAGCTGTAAAGACACTATCAGAATAGGCACCCAATATAAACCTTATAGTAAACTTAACTAGTCTAATCCTCCCCCGAGTCTAATGGGATTTGCCATTATGAAAGAAGCTATTACGAATTACATTGTGAAAAGTAGTTGGTGGAACTGTATATAATCTTATTCTCAGGATATGTTACCGCCAAATGAAGAAAGCCAGAATTCTATGGAATACTTAGGCATTTTATTGAATGTCGAAAATTGGCCGGCAATGTATGAAACGATTACCATTTTATACATTTCTTAGGCATTGTATAGAACGCCAAACGACAAACCGATAATGTAGGAAATACATCGCCGATTCGATGTTATAAGAAATAAAATTATCTTTTCTGGGTGCAAGAAGTAGGTTCATATATATATTTTTTCCTTTAATAAGAAAGGCATATACTTTGTTTCGTAGAACTTTCATTTCTCTTTACGTATTTTGAATAAAAGCTTTTAATGGCACTGTTTCATTATTTTTTTAAATTTGTATTTATGAAGATTGCACGTTATTTAAATAATAGCCTTATGACGACCTGTTCACATATGTAGCCTAAATAGTTTTTGTCATTCTATAGAATGCCTAGGTATTGTATACATACCATATTATAATGCCCTGGAACCAGTTTTAGGGGTTATGTTGGAGACAAAACCTTAATACGTTTATGCCACTTTTTACAGTCAAATATGATGAGAGACGAAAAAATAATACCATATCCAGGACGCCATTTGCCCTTCCTAAACCACTTATGTAGACTGGGAGCGAAATAATCATATTATGCTTACACCGCCAATTTATCCACGCTACGACACTGTTTTAGAGTTGGGTTGATACCAGGTTTTGCTGTATCAGGTGCAAGTTGATACTGATACGCGCTTGCACCTAATATCTTTACTTGATACTTTTGTATCTGATACAGCCGATAACCGAACCCTTCCTGTCGGTACTGAACTGGGTAGTTGGCGATCGGGTATTGATACGAGATTTCTGCCTTAGCGATGCTAGCATATGTTACGTGTGTATTTTTTTTAAACTACCTATATATATTATTTCTTATCATTACCTGAAATAAAATTATTTCTAACGCATTTCTTTTTACCTCTTCTTACAATGTTTATTAAGTATACAAGAATGATGGGATTTTCTATGATTAAATAAATATATTTTTCTTTAAGCATTTCTTTATTCGAAACAAATAAGTAGCTCAAACACCAGAATTATTATTAGTAAAATAAATTGAACATAAAAATAAAATGCCGAACATGAATAGAATTTTCAGAATATAACGATTTAAAAAATATAATTAAATAGAAAATATTTATATTTTAAAATGTAAATATACGATGAAATACTTAAAAACAAAATGAAAATGTTGCTAGCAGTCTTTTAAGTTATGGAAAAGTCTTTACCTTTTAAAAATGCTTTAAGAAATAATGTACAAAATTAAAATTAGCAACTAAAGCTAAAGAGCAATTTTGGAAGAGAAGGATATAATAGTTTTTAAAGTTAAACGTCTATTAATATATAGTGTTTAATATTGTTACAAAATTGTCTTGTGGGTGTACGGGAATTCAATCCAATAAGTAGGATTAAAAAAATAAAACTCTTTATTTTACAAATATTCTAGGAAAAGAAACGTAGCACAAGTATTAAAATAGCACTTGTAAAAGTTCACAGCAGAAAATTACCAATAAATCTAAACACAGCGCTCAAAGGTTTCTTATCAGCTCACCAGCTTGCTTGCTGATCAAAATCCAACTCACTGTTCTTGGCTTGAGAGCTTGCTTTTATACTATTTCAACAGGAAGTGACTTCATTACGTAGGAAGTGACGTAATCTCCAGAAAATTCACGAAGCCAGTAGAAATAGGTGGAAAGTTCGAGGTCCTTCTAGAAAATTCCTTCTGTCGCCAACTTCGTCGCCAAGATTAGCATCTCAGGGAAACAACTATATAGCTTTGTAACATTGCTTCCCTCTTCAAAGACTGCACGTCCCGGCAGTCTCATTTCATAGAACTATGATCAGTGGCCCTGTATAGAGCTAGCCGATTTATATGGATGACTTTTGGCTTGGCATTGGGCGACCTCTGTACACAACATCGTTCAGTTTCTTGACGAAAGTATACGGTCCTTCCCAGTTATGTTGTAACTTGGGACTCAGGCCTCTCCGTCGCTTCGGGTTATACATGCAGACTAGATCTCCCTCCTTAAAATGGTGGTCTGTTGCTCTGGAGTCGTAACGAGTTTTCATTCGTTCGTTGGTCAGTTTAATTCGCTCTCTGGCAAACGCATGCACGCTTCCCAAACGTGCCTCCAAATTTTTCATGTATTCCTTCGCCGAGGAAGGTGTTTCACTCGGTCGTCCAAAGAGAATATCACAGGGCAATCGTAGCGTTCGACCAAAAAGCATTTCCGCTGGAGTCGATCAGGTAACCTCATGTTCCGCTCTCCTATAGGCCAAGAGAATGAGTGACAAATGTGTATCCCAATCTGTCTGGTTCCTCGAAACAAATAAAGACAGATGATTTAAAATCGTTCGATTAAATCTCACGACCATGACAAATGGACTCGGGCTGTAATGCGGTCGTTCGGGTTTTCAGAATTCCCAAAAGCTTGCAAAGCTCAGTAAAGACGGCAGAATTAAAATTTGTACCTTGATCCGAATGCAATATCATAGGCACGCTATAACATGAATTCCAGCTTCGTACGAGTTCTTCAGCTACAGTCGAGGCTGCTTGATCTGGAATGGGGATTGTTTCAGGCCACTTGGCAAAATAGTCCATTAATACTAGGACGTATCGATTGCCTTTTGTTGTTACTGGATGAGGTACTAGGATATCCAAAGCCATTCTTTCGAATTGTGCGCCCACATTATAGCGCTGCAAGCGACCTTTAAGCGCTTATCGTACGGACAAAAATACAGTCAACGCAACCACCAACTCAACTGTATCTCCAAAAGTGATGTGTCGTTCACTCTGGATCGAATCCGCCGATCCGTCTCCTCAAAAGGAACGACAGGATCCGATTCCGACCAAAAGGAACGAATCCGCGAATCGGATTCGTGAATCGTATTTACTGATTCCGCGGCATCATGATTTCGATTCAGAATCACTGATTCGGATACATAATCTTAGAAGAGAATTTGTTTCGTTCTGGAATGAACGATATATCATTTGGGGTCATGGTTGCAGATAAGTTTCTTCGCGTGGAGCAGGAGATGCTAACGGGTCTACTCTCGTACCCAGGTTGGGTTGGGAACGTTTCGCCTTTCGACCGCGAGACGTTAATGACTTTTTCTCGACCGAAAGAAGGGGTCTGATTCTCGTACCTCGGTCGTTTCGAACATCGCGCTTTACGCTACGAAGTGACGTATTTCTGATGCGCGCGCAGCAAATCAAGCGATCGTCATGCGTTTATGGTTTCAGATTCAGTTCCGAGTTTTGAATCGCCAAAGGAACTATGGCGAAGCTTACATTTGCTTCCCAATTCGAAATTATGTTGGATTATTTTGAAAAATATCCACAAATTTTAAGTGGGAAAGCTGATCGCATCTTTTTAAAAGACACCAAGGGTAAGACGCGGAAAGATTTAACTTCTGCTCTTATAAGATGCATTATAATGCATCTTTCTTGCTTTCATAAGTCCATTGTTAAGGAGGGGGGGTTAAACCATTTATCTTTTACAAAATATACATTTATAATAATATTATACATTTACAGAACATAAATTGCAGTCTTTTTTTTCAATATATTGATGTAATTTTACCAGTTTTCTAGAGAGAGGAAAAGTAATAAACTTTTTTCCATGCCAATTATTTTAACATGAATAAATCTTATAAATTAATATTACAAACCCTTTGTTTATTTTTCCAATTACTTAAGAAAAAAAATAAAACATGAAAAATTGTTATTAAATTCAGCAAGTTTTCACAACATTAAAAAAATTACATCTTTATCAAGGAACAAGAAAAATTCTTTTATTGTCAGATTTTGCAATTACTTTTTAAATATTTGACAAATTGCTTTGAACTAAAACCCAAATAAAAAAAATTGTAATGATATATACGGAATGAGGAAAGTCATTCCGAACTCAATGTTGAAAAAAATGTTAAAATGTTACCCTAATTTAATTTAATAAGAAAATATTAAGTAATTAAATCATTAAATGTAATTGATCTTAGCTAATTATCAACTGTCATTATTGACTATCTTGATGGAGTAGTAAAAGATTTAACTACTTTCAAAGATTTAATTACTTTAGATTGTCGTATTAAATTATTTAAATTCGATAAAAGATTTAACTACTTTTTAAAAAATTTAAAGTAATTGATAAATTCTTCTTCAGATTGGTCAAATGGATTACATTTATCCCGATAAACCCTTTCAAAACGCAATTAACGTCTTGGCAGCCTCCATTTTAAACGAAAATTTGATAAGTTCTGATATCGAAACAACACTTCTCGCTGGCGAATAGCGTTTACGCCAGGTACAGAGCTGGCGAGAAATCGGAGTCCTTTTTTCGACCGAGCGAGATCCCAACCGGTTGGAAAAACGGGTACGAGAATCGCACTTGTCGTTAACGTACGGAAAAAGTGGCGTCTCCCAACCCAACCGGGGTACCAGAATAGACCCGTAAGATTTGGTTGATTTGAATGAATGCAATCGGTTACGCTGTGCATACAGATCGACTTCTGAGGTTGTTTACAAAGGAACCAGTAGAATAGATGGTTTAATCAATGATTGTTTTGATATTGCTTGAGAAGTAAAAGAGTAGCTAGTAAAAAGATTTCATAATAATTATAATTAAAAATAATTATAATTTTTTGTTCTTAACTCAAGATTTCAATTTCAAAAATAATTTCATTAGTTGAATCTCGATACATTGAAATTAATAGATTTGATAAAAACTATTTAAGAGAAAAATTTGAGTCTGTACTTTTTTCAAACAGTCATGAATTTTTGGTATAAAAGTTTAAGATAAGTCAACAAACAGGCTCGCATTTTAGAAATTATTAAGAAATAATATTTTTCCATGTGAGTAATTTAAAGGTCATCGAAATTTTTTTTATACCTTTTGGTTTTGAACACTTCATATAAGTATTATGCCATTCACAGCACATGTTTCAGTGCCAAGGTTGGTAGAACGCCATGTTTCGAACCATACTGACACGGGCTCAAATCTTAGCAGGAATAGTCGTTGCAAGACAATGTTTTGAAAATTTTAATTTCCGATATTGTCTTTAAAAAGTTATTTTATAATATATATTCAGCATTTTATTTTATTTTATTCTTTATTTCCAAATCTGATTTATTATGAGATAAATTTTAAATAATTCCTATTCTAACTTAGTTACCCCATACTTATATTTAAGTTTAAGGAATTATTTAAAATTTATCTAACAATAACTTAGGTTTGGAAATAAAGAGTGAAATAAAATAAAATGCTGAATATATATTATAAAAAGTACCTTTTAAAGAGAATATCAGAAATTAAAATTTATAAAACATTAACCTTGTAGAGACTATGCTTACTGAGGATCCCACCCATATCAATAGGTTCGTAACACGACCTTCTCATGACCAAGCCACGTATGCACGTGATTTGTCCGGTATGTTTAAATGACATATATAGTTTGCTCAAAATTTAAAAGCAATTTATTTAACTGACAGGAATTTACTAAAAAGTTACATTTTGTTAATATAGTTAATAACAAATTTTAACAGCAGTGGATCTTTGATAACTGCAAATAGTTGTTTTTTATTCCTTAATGATAATTAAAAGATTTTTTACTGTATAGAGCTCATTAGGATTGGGTGACTTTATATTTAATTAGAAAGAAATCTGAGCTCAAATTTCATTACTAAACGCTTTAGTAAATATATTGTTTCCAACAAATTAAATGACATTAATGGGAAGTCCTAACCAGAAAATAAAATCAAAAGTGCCTCAAAATACTAAAGCTTCCTGTAAAGTTTCATTAAATTCACTAACGAAATTTTAAATAATTAACAGAAATGTTAATTTAAAAATATAATTAATAATTAAAATTAATTATTAAAATTATCCTCAATATAATTAATTATAATTATTAATCAAAATTATTCATTTAAATTAGTATCAATATAATTAATTACATAATTCAAATTATAATGTTATTAATTATGATTCATAATTATATTAAAATACAAGTTCAATAATTTATAATACTGTTTACATAATTACTGTAATAAATATTATTACAGTAATTATGGGCAATAAATCCATTTGCGTTTCGGAGTCGGAACGAAACCGTGGATCCGGATCCGCAGCCGACCTCGTAGATCCGACTCCACGAAAGGAACGAATCTGACACATCACTAATCTCCAAGGGGTCTATTCTGGTACCCCCGGTTGAATTGGTTTTCCCGGCCGCATAATACCAACCTTTACAGGAATAGGGACAAGGGAGATATTTCAAGCATGCTGATTGGTTGTTTCAGCAGCGCCACGTATGACGTCAGATTATTACTTGTTATTGAAGTATTAATAAAAAAAATGCATAAGAAATACAAAAGTTTAAAAAGTATCACCTTTTTTGTTTTTCTTTTGAAACCTTCCCTTAATTATCAGGGCTCTCTTTTCAATTTTAATAATGAGCAGTAGTTTGAAACTAATGCATACAGATACCATAAATATTATATATGTACGAGAGAGAAAGAGTGACCATGTGTAAGTGATAAGTTTCAGTTAAGGAATAAAAATGTACTAAAAAAATTCATAAAGTTTTCAGATCAGCAGATAAATTGAAAAATTGTTTAGTTATTAATGATATCCCTTTCTGAAAACGAAAAGTCTAAATAAATTACTTCCTTTTTCATTACTTCAATTGTAATATCATGAAGAAATAGGAAAAAAAGTTTGAAAAATTGAAAAGTCAGAAATTATAAAATAATTGACATTGCAAAATATTCACACTGAAAATAAATGACTTCCAATTTAAATTCGAAAGAAAAACTGCATTTTAATTTAAAAAGAAAATTTTAGATATTTATTTAAAAATAGCAGTTATCATATTTTGCTCAGAGATGGCGCCACAATTTATTTTGTTTCACACTCAATATTTCAAGCTCAAATTTGTTGTAGAACGATTGAAATTCATTGGAAATAACAAAGGTATTTTCGTTAGTAAAATTCGTTTAAAAATCGAATTTTTAGGTGTTAATTCGTATTCATCAGAGAATAAACTTTAAATGTACTTTGATCACCACTATAAGGTAACTAGACAGTAAGTTTATGACATCATACGTGACGCTGCTGAAACAACCAATCAGCACGCTCAAAATTTCTCCATTGTCCCTATTACTGTAAAGGTTGGTATTATGCTTCCCGGCCGTTAAAAACGAAAAAAGTGAAGTCTCTCAATCCAACCGGGGGTACCAGAATCTACGGGCATCTCTGATCCCAATTTCGACCCAACTAGGGTTGCCAGGAATTGGTAGTAGTTTTTATTTTCCAGCCGTCAGAAATATAACTCTATCCTTTATATTTGGCGAAAATCTTATTCGTGGTTGTTTGTTGTTGTCGTTTATTTTGATTCTATACAGTCTGTTAAAGGATGACTATCATTAGTGTTCTTAAAAAGAAAAAAAGCATGCGGTGCTTTAGCAACTGTTATTATGTACGCTATACAAAAAAGAGAAAAGAAGAGTTTGGACTAGTAAATGGTTACTGAGAAGGAAAGCACTTGGATGTTATGAAAATCTAATGCGAGAGGATCCCAAAGAGCACAGTATCGTTTTGTTGCATGACTCTCCGGAGCGATTTCTTGCCAAGATTGTCGACCCGTCGAATTTAGTTTCTTCTCCAGAATTGGTTTAATAGTAGGATCTTCTAGCTGTGCCTTTTGGATTTCACATGAAGACCAGGCATCTACAGTTGTCGTTGTTAAAATTTTCATGGAAGTATCTGTCTCCATTCCCAACTTTTTCTCGGCAATCGTGCAATGTTTGAAGCTTTCTTTACAGGGTCTTCGAGAGAGGGCATCTGCATTTCCGTGATGATGCTGGATTTCGAAATCATACTCCTGAAGTCTTTGGATCCAGCGAGCTATCTGGCCTTCAGGTTCCTTAAAATTCAAAAGCCATCATAAAGAAGCGTGATCAGTTCGCAGAAGAAATTTCCGTCCATAAAGGTAGTGATGGAAATGCTCTATAGATTTGACAATGGCTAGTAATTTTTTAAGTGTGACACAATAATTTCTTTCTGGCTTACCCAAGCTCTTGCTGAAGTAAGCGATGACACGTTCCTCGTTTCCAATGTTCTGGGATAGCACGGCTCCTATTATTTCATTACTAGCATCCGTATCCAAAATGAAATATTTGTCAGTCCTGGGGTAGGTCAAAATAGGAGAAGTCAAAGCCTGCTTTAAACTATTGAAAGATTTCTCACATTCTTCTATCCAATTAAAGTTTGAATTAGCTTCAGTTAATTTATGTAGAGATCTTGTTATTGTGGAGAAATTTTTTACAAAACGACGATAATAGGTACAGAGTCCAAGGAAACTTCGGAGGTCATGTACCGTCTCTGGTCGAGGCTAATCAACTACTGCCTTAATTTTCTCTGGATCGGTTTTAACTCCTGCTGAAATAACGTGTCCGACGTAAGTAACCTCCTTTTGGAAAAACCTGCATTTCTTGGGACTTAACTTTAGGTTGGCTTTTTGTAGCCTCTTGAATACTTTACGAAGGTTATTTAGATGTTCTTCAAATGTTCGCCCTATTATTATAATGTCATCTAGATACACTAAGTAGGCTTCAGACGAAAGACCAGGGAATACTGTATCCATCAGCCTTTCAAATGTTGCTGGGGCGTTACGAAGTCCGAAAGGCATTACCTTAAATTGACAAAGTCCTTGTGCGGTGGTGAAGGCTGTCTTCTCTCAATCTTCAGGTCGGATCTCAACTTGCCAGTATCCACTTTTTAAATCCAGTGTCGTAAACCATTGACTTCCATTCAAAGCATCCAGGGTGTCGTCTATTCGTGGTAGAGGATAACTGTCCTTCTTCGTAATTTCGTTTAGTTTCCTGTAGTCATCACAGAATCGTGTAGATCCATCTTTCTTTTTAACGAGCACAATAGGCGAAGCCCAAGGACCTGATGATTCCTCAATTATCCCATTGTCAACCATTTCTTTAACTAGATGATCTGCTTCTTCCTTCCTTGCAAGAGGCAAACGTCTTGGGTATTACTTGATTAGTGGATGGTCATCTGTATGAATTCTATGTTGTGTCATATTGCAGCGGCCGATATCAGTGTCACAGGTCGAAAACAAGTTCTGAAATTCATTAAGTAACTTCCTTACAGCTCTTCGCTGTTCTTCATTAAGTATTTCAAGATTCTCCAAGGTTGACGGTAGATGTTGTGCTCCAAAAATTCTTGAGGACGAGCGACGATATCCACCACTGGTTCACAGGTCGCAATAACATCTAATTTGTCCAGAATCTTGAGTTCATTGTTCAAATTCAGAACTATAAGGGGAGTGGCTTCCATTTCCAAAAGAACGAGTGTAGCCGCCACAAGAACAACTTTCTGGGAGGCTTGGTTAGGAAAGAAGAAGCAGATAATCTAGTTAAAGAAATGGTTGACAATGGGATAATTGAGGAATCATCACGGAAGGTGAACGATGTTGTCTACAGAGACAGAGGTCGCCCAACGCCAAGCCAAAAGTCATCCATATAAATCCAGCTAGCTCCATGCAGGACCACTGATCATAGTTCTATGTAATGAGACTGCCGGGACGTGCAGTCTTTAAAGAGGGGAGCAATGTTACAAAGTTATAAAGTTGTTTTCCTGAGATGCTAATCTTGGCAACCTTGTTGAGAAATTTGGCGACAGAAGGAATTTTCTAGAAGGACCTCGAACTTTCCACCTATTTCTACTAGCTTCATGAACTTTCTGGAGATTACCCAACTTCTGACACCAAATGTAACAAAATTGTCTTGTGGGTGTACGTGAATGCAATCCAATAAGTAGGATTAAAAAAATAAAACTCTTTATTTTACAAATATTCTAGGAAAAGAAACGTAGCACAAGTATTAAAACAGTACCTTTAAAAAATCACAGCAGAGATTACCAATAAATCTCAACACAGCGCTCAAAGGTTTCTTATCAGCTCACCAGCTTGCTTGCTGATCAAAATCCAACTCACTGTTCTTGGCTTGAGAGCTTGCTTTTATACTATTTCAACAGGAAGTGACTTCATTACGTAGGAAGTGATGTAATCTCCAGAAAGTTCATGAAGCCAGTAGAAATAGGTGGAAAGTGCGAGGTCCTTCTAGAAAGTTCCTTCTATCGCCAAGATTAGCAGGAAAATTTAGGGAAACAAATTTATAGCTTTGTAACAATATGAACTTAAAACAAAAAAACATGAAATTTCTCTTTAATTAAGAAAAAAGGGAAGTAGTTATATTAACAAAAGTATAACATTGAACACATACTAGTTACAACAACAACAAAAGAGTTAAAGAGAGAGATAAAAACAATTCAATAATTACAGTTTTAAAAAACTAATTTTTTTACTTTGCCAGAAGATAATCTTATTTTATGTCATTTAAAATCAATACCACTATCAACAAAATGAGTTGTCATGGAACGGATGTCACAATCATGCTAAAATGTTTTTTTGACTTTTCTTTAATACAGAAAATTGTACCTCTCTTCTCGCCACTATTTTAATCACACTTTAATAAGGAAGTACCTACCCACTTCGGGGATCATTATCGTTCGAGATGTTCCTACACGCGTGTATGACGCTGAAATCCCATCGTATCTTTTCCACAAAATTAATGCATTACATATCAATCCCACACATACTAATCCCAGCTCGGGAATCCCGCTTTCCGATACAGTTAAGTATTTCTCTTCTTTCCATCCCCACCCGTCATGACTTCGAAACCAAGGCCACATGCACTTCATCATCACACCTCTACCGAAAACGGGAAGCTATCCCCAACCGGAACTGTATCAGATATTTTGTATCATATGTTAGTACTTGTATTATGTTGATACTTCATATCAGCCGACCGAAAAGGAACGCGACGGAAGCGATTACTTATCGTTATCATTCGAATCCGAGAACTGATAGCGAGTACCTGATATTTTTGTGTATCTGATACTTTTTCGTACTTGATACAAAGTATCAAGTTGATACAGTATCACCAAACCCTGCACTGTTTGTAAATAACATCGTCAAATAAAATGCGTGGGCGTGTGAACTCTGGAGTTTGTCCGTCCTTTAACGAAGTCAGTAACTTAATGTGCGGACCATCTGCAAAAAGAAAATGAGCAGGGGAGAGTTGCAGAATTTAGATAACTTGAATAATTTTTAATATACTGTCTGTCCGCAACGAGAACTGTGAACGCCAAAATATCTAGTTTACGGCGGTCGCTGTAGCAATTGGTTGTGGTAGGGAAGATCCATTTCGAATAGGAGGAATCCGACGGAAGTTGGAGTTTTATTTTATTTTTGCCGCCAATTTGCGGCGGTAAAAAGAGTTCTCGGTTTTGCTGTAGTTGCACGAACGTGCCTTTGCATTCGCTTATCTACATCTTGCTTTTTTTAAAAAAAAATTCGTTAACCTTTTTCTGGTTAAAATTAGTTGCATTTCGTTGTTATTTTTTGTTGTATATTGTAGGGATGGGAAAAACCTACCGGGATAAACCGAAAATCGGTTTTTTTTACGATTAACCGGCTTTTTCGGTTATTTTTGGCGTCGGCTTAAAGCGGTTATTTTTTTAAAATCCGAAAACCGGGGGAAAAAACCCGGCAAAATCAGCTATTAAAAGATAGGCTCGATTTTTGAATTTCATATCTTAGGCCAATAAACGACCACCGTTTCCTCAGGGCAGACACTAAGATTGTCTAAAATAGTCATAGTCAAGGCTTTCGTAACTCGATTAGTTTTGGTCGCAGAAGAGTGTAAGCGTTTTCGCGTAAAATTTGATAAAAATATTCAATTTTCGTGTTAGGATCACAAACCAAATTTCATTTGTGTATGTCAATATACTTTTTGAGTTATAACATTCATAGACAGACAAACATAATTCCAAAAATGTTTTACTGACCTTGTCCTACCTTAATTCCTACACTGAACTGATAGCTGAATAACATTCTAGCGCAGATCCAACTTGGATAATCCAATCAGCTAAAGGCCGGCCATGTCCACATGCACACGGACAATCAGATTTCTTGTAAAATTTGATAAAAATAATAAATTTTGGTGTTAGGAAAGCATTACAAAATTCATCCGTTCAGCTCTCTTTGTTTTTGAGTTATCACATTCACACACAGACTGGCATAGTTCCAAAAACGTTTTTTCGGTCTTACCCTACCGTAGTTTCTTCACGCGACTGAGACGAGAGTTCATAGCATTATGGTGAGGGGCCCAACTGAGTGGTCCAATGAGCTAACGGCCGTTCCTCCGCTTAAGCCTAATTTTGCGGGAAAAAAATGTAAGTGTTTAACACTAATAAAATTTACAAACATGGACTCTTTGACGGGACATACAAGAGTGTATGAAAAACAATAAGCAGTAGCTACTAATTGGAAATTTCATTTGATATAATGAAAACTCATTGAAAAATATTTTTAAGAAAAAAATGAGACATAAGAAAGGAAAATAACACTACAAAGAATATTTTTATTACAAAAATGAAACATTTATATAAACATGAGACAATTTTCACAAAATAAATACCAATAAAATAAAGTAAAAATTATCTTTTCATGCCTCTTCACATTTCCTATTGAAACATAACATTTACAAAGAGTTCAAAAATGCTTACACAATTCTAAGAAATACCACACAAATGGTTGAAATACATCAAAGTTTCAAAACTCTAATTAATGAATACATTCATTATAATCTGAAGCCATGTATTCATTTTATTTATCAATTCACAGAGGATCTGTCTTGTGGCGATTCTGGCGAGCACAGTCACATGATAACGGCGAAGAAGGAGAACTGGGTTCTCCCCCCCACTCACAGGATTTCACTCCTGCTGCATTTGTTTGTATGAAGACAGCCAAATCATAATATTTATAACTCAAGACAAGATATAATCAGTGTGTAGAGAGAAGCCACGGAAGGAGGTTTTTCAAAATACGTTTGATATGACGAGCGCCATTTGAAATTTCATCTCTCGGCATTATTAGCGAAAACTAGATAATAACAACCATCGTTTCTCGTTCACTTCTGATAATTTAGATTTTATATTTGTATTAATTAATTTGAAAAAAGAAACTTCGATGTGCAATATTTATTCTCGCAAAGCCATCTACAACTTTAATACAAGTACATTTAAAAAATTTATCATTAAAATTGAGAATTAAGATAAATATATAAATTATCATTCTTTTTATTTACTAAATAATCAATAAATCTCAAACAGTTAAAATACAGATATACATTCCTCTCTTTTAGACCAGAAAATGCAAAAATATAAAAAAAACTGCCCAATTTGTAGAAAATCTTCAAATGTCATTAAAACTTCTTTTATTTTTTATCATCACTGTTTTCGTTAAATAGCCAGTGCAGCAAAATACCAATTTCTATTACACATCTTAAAAGAGTAAATTAAGAAGAGCTGTTTGATTTAGAAAAGATTGAATTCAAGACACTGTTACAAATAGACAGAAAAAGTCAAATTACAGAAATTCTATAATTAAAGACACAGCTATTGAAACAGGATGAGTAGAGTAGCTAAAAGGCCGTCAAAATTAGACATGCATGGAGTACAATTTTATAACTAAGAAGATCAGTGGCACTAGCTCAATCATTGTGTGTATAAAAAATTAATGCAATTTTTTCTTATGTTTCGCCTTTTTTCTATAAATTGCCCGATGTGTGAAAGAAAGACTGGTGGTGGATGCGCGATTTCGCCACCTATCTGCAGAGACTGAGGGCGTCAAACGACGAATTGTGTTACTAATAAGTTTTCTACTGGAATTTATTGTTTTATTTTGAGGTTTATGTGCTTTAAGTAACTTGTGAAAAAAAGGGAAGCAAGTTGCAAGGCTTAAAATTTGCGTCTACTACATTGGATTTTAATTAAAGATACATATGCAAAATGGCAGGGAAAGTCATATTAAAAAAAAAAGTAATTAAAAAACAAAACGTTACATCGCCATAATTTATTAAAAAGATAACAATTTATAAGACAAAAAGCATGTAACTAATCACATATTTATTATGAAGATATCAATCTGAACTTTTCATTAGTTTTTTTTATATCAAAATAAAACTACTGAAATTAGATTCATAAGTTGTCATCAAAGTGAATTCTTCAACAAGTAAAAAACGATTTTAATCATTTATACAATAATTAAATGGAATTATTTTATTTCCAATATTCTGCAGTAAAATACAAATGTTTTATGTTTGTTTATAAAACAAATTTTAATGTATGTAGTTAAAACATTTTTAATATAGGTTCAAATAATATGAAAAACTAACTCATAAATCTATTCCTCTGAGGTTAAATACCATAAGTCCAATTTTGATGATTTTGATATCTTTATCGTATTTGCATTTTTCCCTGATCACATTTTCTAGTAAGTTCAGTATTTTCTAGTAAGTAAGTACAAAATTAATTTTTAAAAATTTCGTTTTTAAAACTAAAATACAGTATGAAATACATTGTCCTATAGAATTTTTAAATCTCTTAAAATGAATTATTAAATTTCTTCACCCTGTTTTAAATATAATGAAAATTTATTTTCTATCTCCATTTTGTATAAGCTTCAACTTATTAAAAATTTTCTTTTCATCTAAATCAGTAAATTTTCCTTGCGCGAAACGCTTTAATGCACATTTCACGGCAGCATGATTTTTATAGACGGTGCGTTCGTGAATAAATCGTCTGTATTTCGTGCTGTTAAAACCTTACGATTTACTACCTCAAAAAATGTAACAATTCTGTAAAGTGCCTCTGGCAATATATTACATTATTTAAAATTTTAATCAAATAATTTATTTAAAAAATCTTAATACTATACATGTCAGACATACGGTTTCTTTTGCAATATGTCAGTAAATGGCTGATAAGCTGAAAAAAAGCACTTTAATATTTGTCACAAATATATAACTTATGAATTATTTATAACATGCTTCAGAAAGAGCTTCTTTAAAGCTAATGAAAAACAATTGTTTCACTGGAAAAGTCATATGCAGACGATTTCTATTTTGCGTGCGTCAAAAATTCCTTTTAAAACCTATTGGACAGAAAAAGCTTTGCACATGCAAATGGTTTCGCTTTAGTATGCGCCTGTAAATGTCATTTTAGAATCCATTGATGAGAAAATGCTTCATTACACACGTCACATGTAAACGGTTTCTTATTCATATGCCGCTGTATATGTATTTTTAAATTCGGCTTTTTAGAAAATGCTTTATTACAAAAGTCACAAGAGAAAACAGCTTCTCTTACTTTTGCATGTATAAATCTTCTTCCTTCAAACTCGGCATCAGAGAAAATGCTTCATTACAGACGACAGTTGTAAACGGTTTCTTTGTATGTGTGCCTATATGTCTTTTTAAAGTAGACTTTTGAGTAAATCCTTTATTACAAAAGTCACATGAAAACGGTTTCTCATTCGTATGCGTAAGTAAATGTGATTTTAAATGCGACTTCCGAGAAAATTCTTTATTACACACCTCACATGCAAACGGTTTCTCTTTAGTATGCGTCTGTAAATGTCTTTTTAGAGTTGACATCTGTGAAAATGCTTTATAACAAAAGTCACAAGCAAACGGTTTCTCTTTCGTATGAGTCCATATATGTGTCTTTAAATTCTGCTTCTCAGAAAATGTTTTATTACAAAAGCCACATGCAAAGGGTTTCTCTTTCGTGTGAATCCGTAAATGTCTTATTAAACGCGGCTTTCCTGAAAATGTCTTTTGACAAATGTCACATGCAAACGGTTTCTCTTTTGTATGAGTGTATAAAT
>BGPR01025134.1:8884-22575 GCA_013235015.1 Araneus ventricosus | reverse complement strand
CTGTATATGCTGAAGGGGGAATAGAGCACATTGCCTTGTTGAGGACTGTTTTGAACCAGAAGATTGAAGCCAGTAATTGAGAAATCTAAAATTGAATCCATCAAATGCTCGTACTTGAAACCTACAGGATACTCCGTAGTAGCTGTTGGTACCATGAGCATTAGGGGAATGCAATAGATTAACCACATTGCTGACAAAAGTTCGGCTCTGCAAAGAAGAAAATAGCGACTAAGCATAGACAGAAAAACGGCGAATTGAATGATATGTATATAATAGAGCACTTTCAAGAAACTTTATGTTGAGAGAGAGAGAGAGAGAGACTTGAATCTCTTTTGACCTTACAGGATATAAAGAAACCAGTCTTCGTGTTTGTGCGTCTTTCGGAACGTGTAATGTGTATTAAAGTGAGATAGATAAAAGCAGTTAACTATGCTCAGACAGAATGTATTTACAATTTGTATGCGTAGTATACTCTTACCTTAATTTGACGCGAATGAAAGATATTTTTGCAAACTCGGTTGTAAAAGTTGCTTTGTAGAATCAGAGAAGTGGGGATAATTGATGCTGAAATCGAGTGGTTTTTTCCGTGTACCGCTTACTCCGAAATGGAACACAATTATATCCTTTTTCTTCTATCGGTTGGTTCTCTTACCTTTCAACATAAACAAAAAAATAAGAAGTTAATGTGATGCTTTGCTGTATGGAATGAATTTCGGGTCATGATACATAGAGGGCACTGATACCCATTCATTAAATTTTTGCCCCACCCCGACTTCACTTCTCCAACTCCATTTGACGGTAACCAATCGAGTTCTTAATTGACAGTTATTTCTGCCCAATTCAGTAATTAGTCATTTTAGTGAATGGGGCGGTGTAAAAAGTGTAGTAACGCCCTTGAGTAAGTGGATGAAAAGTCCTTTTCATTTGAGGTAGTAGAGGGGATGTTTTGACTGCGCAGGAAATTGCGGGCTTTTATTGGTGAAATAAATGGGAGAAATGGTGAGAGCTCAAAGGCTGTTGAAAAGCTCTTGCTGCATAATAAAAATGATTGATTTCGTTATTTTGTTAACTCATCTTAAATGTCAATTTCGTTGTTAAAAGAAATATTCGAGCATTTTTTCTTATGTCTGTACAAGAATATTTATTCTGATTGAAAACAAAGAAAGGAACTTAGTTTTTGAATCAGCGTAACTGAACTAATGAATCTGCTGTTAGATTTAAAAAATATTTTTCGGGAAGCTTAGTGATGATATTTCTGATCAAACATATGAATTTTATTTAAATATCAAAGAAAATTTTATTGTGTGAAACAATGATTAAGTTCGGTTGGATAAAAGATTTAAATAACACTTAAGATGTTGTGAGAAAGTTTTATTAGAACCATAAAATGGTTTTATGAAATCAGAGCATAGGTATAGTGTTTAACGAATAAAAATTAATACAAAACGAGCACTAAAAATGGCGCACAGCAGAACTCAAATATATAAATTAAATATACATATTTCAAAATACATAATTAATGCAAATAATAAACAGAGAAGATTTAATACTGTTAATTTAATTTTCTTTTATTTATAAGAAATTATTTATCTTGTTTTTGAAGGAAAAAGTACGTCTTGACTAGCGTAAATACAATCATGAAGTGATAATTAGGCATAAAATTTTAATATAGGGATATTAACGTCCCATTTTGAAGTTATAATAAGGCTATTTTGGGATGAATCTTGTAATTTTGAACCGCTTTCAGATGATGAGTACAACACCTGGGCTCTCACCCTCTCTCCACGCTTCCACACCATACCAATGAAAAGACAGATTTAACCTAAATCACGCCCATAGTCAAGGTGTAACCTAATCTCTAAGCAACGGCCTCCCAGTCCCAAAACTGAAATTCTGCCAGAAGACCACTGCAGCCCTTTTGCACATAAAGAAATCTCGTCCGTGAAGTATTTTTTCATGTATTTATATGCTATATAACGTAAAAATCTACGATTCATATAAAGGAAGATTAACTTACCTCTTCAGTGTTTGTAGATACTAGATAAGTGAATTGTTTTCAATATGATGTTATAAGAAGATATAATCTGGCAGTATACGCGAAACCTCATAAATTAAACTACTCTGGTTTGAATAAGAGAACACTTATAGATTATTATGAGTTGCACAGAAATGGATTTTAGAAAGGTTTAAGTCATATACTGGCACGCAGAAGACTCGCTTAATACAAAAATAATGTTAAAAACAAACAAAGAACAACAAAAATATGTAAGAAAAATTATACTATAACTTCAAATTAACCAGGGCAATAAAAAGTCTAGATGACGAAGACTGTGACTTAACTTTCCAGGCTTCCATACCAAACCAGTAGGAAGATATTTGACTCATCGAAACAGATCTAACTTATCTTATACCTTCATATATGTCGAATACTAGACGGAATTGGCATTCGAACACGAGATCCACTAAGACTCTGCTTAGAATCAGAAATTCTGCCATTCAGAAACAGAGACCCGCTTTCTTCTATTAATACGTTGACTGCCAACCACTGGATAACTCAAGCTTGTAAAATTCCATCAATATAGGCTGTCAAATCAGCATGTTAACAAAGGTCATTTAAAATTTTTGATTCATTTTCTTGATCCAAAGATAATTTAGAAATGCCGAGTACATGACAGTGAAGATTGAGGAGATCAATTCTAACAATTCTTCATGGTTTCCTCTCCAGATCTTTTAAAACTATTTAATTTAGTCTCAGTTATGTCTTATTTTGAAATCATGAGTGGAAAGTTCAATTGGAAAAGGAGGAGCGTACAATGTTGCAACTTTAATAATGTTGCACCTAATATTAAACCTTTGTGATGTCACAGTACTGGTTCACAGGAAAGCCGTCTATCCTATTGTTATACGAACGTTATTGCGAATTTTTCTTTGTTTTCGCTTATCTGTACGAAAACTACAAATTTCAGATAATAAGCCTAACAAATTAATTCTTATTATTATCAGATTTTATTTATCTAGAAATATTGCTAATAATTGCTGACTAATTTGAAATTTTGGAGAAAAATCAGAATACGCATTGTTTAGGCACCGATGCCCAATTTCCTCATTTCCTTCTTACAACTTCGTCGTACTGTTTGTTTGGTGAGGAATACTACGAATGTTATAAAATTAACTCCATACTAGTGTGATATTTGCAAATGTTAACCTTGTGCTCATGTTCGTGATTGTTTCGAAAAATATCGTAAATTGGTTTTCTGACAAATATTTGTACAATTAATGCTTAAATAAAGAAATATGTTTATTGTGCCCGCAATATTTTCATTGAATACAAACTTATGAGGACACGCCCATGGAATAGATATTTGTTGACGATTATGTATTTTTTCCTAAATTATTTGACATTCAGAGATTTCTGGAACGATTATAAAATTTGTTAAATAAAAAGAAGACTCGAGCCCAGGTGCTTTATGGTTTGAAAATAATGAAAGAAAATTAATGGCTATCGAGTATCTTCATTCATAATCGACAAACAACAAAAATATTTTATCAACATGATGAGTGCATGTAAAATTTAACTAAATAAGTTTGTAAACTTTTTCTTTAATAAATAAATGTTACTCATACAACTTTAATTTGTTTTACAGCCACACATTTTAAAACTTTTATAGACTAGTTGTAGCAACTCATGAAAGAGACTTTTCAAAATATGTATTCTCTAAAGTCAATCCGGGGGCAGAAGATGACATCCCATTCAAACCAAATTTTGTATGTGAGCTAAAAACATTATTTGCCACACTTTTCTTCCTGTGCCGGATAGAAACCAGATTTTTTTTCTCGATAGAACGATGACCCACCCTAGTGTAGATGAATTTTGGTTCGTGATGATGTATGCTTGTGACACCCAGAGTGGCACTTTTAAATTGTTAGTGAACGCGTTCTCATATTCTTGAGTCATGTTACTTTCAGGGGTCAAAAGTGCCCGAAAGTACCCATTTTAAGGATGGTCGGTGATGGGAGTTTGCCTGATATTATTGTTGCGCTTTGGGGTGTAGACTGGGAGTCTGTTCGTCCGGAAGAGGTTTTTTTCTCCACAAAACGATGACCCACCCCAGTGTAGGTGAATTTTGGTTGGTGATGGTCAGTGGCGAATCCAGGGGGGTAGCTATCGGGCTGCAGCCTCCCCCAGAGCTAGACCAGAATTCTTTATTTTATTTAAAATCACTACAGCTGTTTTTTCTTAACCTCCCTTGAAAAAAGGTGAAAGCATTTCTTCCTGGTTTTTGACAGGCTCGAAAGTTCTCCCACTTTTGTAGTCATTCCACTCGTATTTGCAGCGTTGACGCGGTCAAAAACATGTTTTTGCTAGTTATTTCATTGTGTTTTTTGTTAAATTATCGAAAGTATTGTAGTGTTCTTTATGATTCTTATTGTCTGGTGAGTTAAGTCTGTAAAGTTAAAGTGTTTTGGTTTACATAAGCCATAAGGTTTGACATTCGTCACGACGATATAAAACTTTTTATACCTCACCCCCCCCCAGACCCAAATCCTGGATTCGCCACTGGTGATGGTGTATGCTTGTGACACCCAGAGTTACACTTTTAAATTTATAGTGAACGCGTTCTCATATTCTTGAGTCATGTTACTTTCAGGGGTGAAAAGTACCCATTAAAGTACCCATTTTAAGGATGGTCGGTGATGGGATTTTGCCTGATATTATTGCTGTGCTTTGGGTTGTAGACTGGGCGTCTGCCTTCCCGGAGGAGGTAGCTTTCCTTCTCAGAGCACCTTATTACTAAACTTTTCATTAGTTTTTTCCGCATGTTTCGACAATTTGGAATTCCTTTCTAGTTACCAATTATTTCAAATTTATCAATTCATAAGAAACAGTGTTCCGAAAGCATACAGAGATCCAATTTTGGATTTACAGTTGATCGAAAATCCTTCTGAAACAAGGCGAGTTTCTGAGAGGTACCAATCTAAGGTCCCGAATTTTCTTTATGAAACCTCTCAATACTTATTACTCGCATTTATTACTATACAAAGTTAGACAAAAATAACTCTTATTATTTTGTAGATTTTGATGTAAGCACTATGAAACTGAAATCAGCATGCTAATATAAATTTCTTCGTCTATTTATATAAACTAGTAAATTTATCTGCTAAGATTTTTATATTTTATAATATGTTTTCAGTGGTGTTGTTATTAATCCCCTTAGATGTGACATCTAATCTGGGCGAAATAGTAGAATTGTTATATCTCAGTAGAAATTTTAGAATAAATAATTTTTAAGTTCCAGATTTTAATTTCTTTAAATTTAATACTGTATCAATGAATCATTGAAAACTATTACCGATGTTAGAGTTTGCTTAGTCATACATATTTCATATTATTCATGTTATTTTAATTATTCAGTGGATCTTATCTTTTTATTGTGAAAAAGTAAAAACGCGACTATCCAAAATTAGTCTTATATAAAGAAGAAATCCGAAGAATTTCATTATGTTTGAATTCGAAAAATGCAATCATAAAAATATCAAATATCTGAATTTTCTTTTTGTCTGGAGAATTTTCACAGTCCTTTAAATTAAAGGGATTATTCCATGTATTAACCTTACTTTGCATTTTTTTCAACAAAAAAAATTGGGTAAATCTGTATAAATGAGTGTAAAGAATGCAAGAAAAAAATTTAAAATTAATGTTTGATTAAACTTAATTAATTATTAACATCAAATTTTTTGTTAAAATTTGTTTATTAAAGATATAGAATTTAAATAATTTTATTTATCAGTAATTTAAATATTCAAAATTTTATCAAAATAGTAAATAGGGGTAGTGTCCAAATATGAATCACTACGCAGCGTGGGGTTAGATTTTAATGTTAAAACGATTCGTTTTGAATATACTATGTATGTGAAAATGTCGAAGTCAGCAATTAATTTTGAAAAGAAAGGACTGATAAAATATGTCCACTTTTAAACTGATAATATTCTACTATATTCTTTTTTCGCTTGTCACCTACTTTGTCTACTTTTTAAAATTTGTTTGATAGAAAATAAAGCACTTAAACAAAAAGAAGGAACTACTTACAATTTTAAACGGTCATAGAGTTCCACATTATTTGTGACATTACAATAAGACAATTATTATAATTTGTGTAACACAATGGTAAAATGAAATATTTAATATTAATGAAAATTATTTTGTGCACTGTTTTAGATATAATAATAATGAAATATCAAATAAGGCAGAAAAGGAGCTCTTCTTAATAAATTTAATGAAACAACATGAAAAATAAATGGCATGGCTTAGTGCGACACATAAATGAAGTTGAGCTCATGGATTTAACTATGAAGAAAAAAACATGTTTTCTTTATTGTTGCATTTTAATTTCTCAGAACTCACAAACTTCTACTACTTGTTGATTTTTCATGAGGGACCAAATATAGATATCATTTTAAAGTGATAATTAATAAATCAGACAGTATGTTTTAATTTTCGTAACTACTTTCACTCATGGAAGCACTTAAAATATGTTATTTTAAATGGTTAACCTGATTTGGAAAAATAATGAAATAAAAAATTCAGTGCGAAACTAACACTAAATCCAGCACGATAGGTGAGGCGGCCATTTTTTAGTGGTAAAAATAGACTTATCAATATGTTTAGAATTAAATCAAAACGAAGAGGGGGGAAAACAGTGAAATCAGTGTAAGCAAGTATTGTACTTCTCATTTAAACATTTGGACAATTTTATAGTTCCATTTTACATTTTTCTTATTGTCTCATAATTAACCAGTAACCACAGTATTGTCGTTTAGGTTTTTCATTTCTAAAAAACCTAAACGACAACTTCTTTGAAAACAAATCACAATCGTAAAAACTATTTAAAAGGCGGGTTGAATTAGTGAGTTCTACCATCTGTTTTGACAGTCACTTTTTAAAATACAATCGCAATGAATTCGTTTTTACCCTTTACAGTTTACTACATGTTTCGTTCTGAAAATTACTAAATTTATTGCAAAAAGGGGTGTTAGACATGCAGCTGATCATAAATATGTAAAAGAAAAAATTTGGTATTTTTACTTTCAAGAAATTTGTGATTTAACAGTGAAACCAATGAACGGTAACGAGCTATTTTTCCTCCGAATAAGTTTTCATTGAAATGCAAATTAAATTATGCATTTAATGCCGATATATTTGTGAATATTAGCGGTATTGAACTGAAATTTTTATATAAGTTGACCTATATATCTGGCTCTTAAAAGTTATGAAAGAAAAATTACGCTACGTTTCGCCCATGCGCAGTAAAAAATGCTCAATATGTGGTTTCACTGAGAAACCAATGAACGCTAAAGGGTTAAAACGATCATTTCCAGGGGTATAGTGGGGAACTTCATTCCGACACTGCTTATTATTATTAGGAAAAATAAATAAGAAAAAATTGTAATATACCTCCATATAAAACCGCGATCTTTCTATAATCAATATTTTGATTTGTAAAACCCATAATAATCTCGATGTTACTCACCTATGTCAGGATTTTAAGTTGAAATTACTGAATTTTAATATAACTTGAAATTATCATAGAATTCAAAAAATTATTCTTTAACGTTTTCATTATATTAATGTTTTGAACTAAAGTACGCATTATGTTAATGCTTATCAAAAATAAAATATAAAACAACAACTCTAAAATATGTATTGTTTAATTGTTGACATTTTATTGTTTCACAATTTCAATACCTAGGTAAATTAATTATACATTTTAAATATAAAAAAATATTTTATTGTGAGGTGGTCCCTTACTTACCCTTCCTTCTGCCGGCTCCATTTTGTCCCCTCCTCTCTCAACATTATCACCCAGGTCAGAACGTTCCGGTACTGCTTCAGTTAAGACTGCATCACTGCTCGTTTCATCATCACATTTTCATAAAGATTTTAAAACTACAAATTTATTCTCTTCTGACTGTTGAAAGCTCAATTACGAAATATAGAAAGTATTGTAATCATAAAACAATTCGAACTCTAGATTTTGATGAATCTCAACGATTTGGACCTGCCTGAGTCCAAAAAAACTCCTTCTTTTGGAATTATATCTGTCTGACGGTCTGAGAACATGATACCTCGAAAACGCGACGACATAGATGGATGAAATTTAATATATTGTTTTATCACCAGAATTATAGATATAACTATATCAAATATCGGACCAAAATGTGAAAGTCTATTTGGGGGTGCGTAAATGCGATTACTCAAAAACGCATAAAGATAGATAAATGTATTTAATGCGTGCTCTTGACTTCAATATTGCAAATCTGAATCAAACTAGAAGATTTGTGCCTGTATAAGACGGGCTTTTAGATTGCCAACAATATCTCAGATCTGGTTGTCAGTGCTTAAGAAATAAAAAAAGCATGAAAAACTGAAATGATGACTCAATTGAAACTAACTTTCGTTTTGCAAAATATATTCGTACTCAATTCCAAAATTGAGTACGAAAAAGAAAGAACCTTTTAAACAAAAACGAAAGTAAAGATCTCCGAGAAGTGTCCCTCCATCGTACAAATCTCTCTCTTGTTAACCTTCGTTTCCTTGTAGTGGGATCTTCTCTATCCATATTGTTCAACGCAAAAGGAAGAAAGAGCTCAAAATACATTTTCTTTCAAAGAGGGAGAGGATTTAATAAGGGAAATTCACTTCGGCACTCTCTCGCCTTCCTCTCCGAATTCTAGGGGGAAAAAAACCTACCTGTCGTAACCCTCGGTAATCAGGGGCTACGTCACTGTTTCCCGCGAGCGCTGCAGCTGGGGAGTGGGTGTCTGGTCCGGTGGGTCGTAGCCACGCAGAGCGTTAGAGGCCGTTTCACCGCTATTATATTATTGAATTTTTGACCTAATACTATCTTTATCAAATTTTGGACCCAATAGGCCAAAGGAAAAGTGGCCCAAATGCATACTCGATTCTCTTCACTGTACTATGAAGTTTAATGAATCTGATTGAGTATAGTCCAAATGTAGTAGGGGAAAGTGGGCTAAGATTCGAAGGCCTGTTGGAGCTAAACTATTAGACATCGAGCTTGTTAAATTTTATTAAAATATTCATTGCTTATCTGAGTGCAATATATCTTTCCAGAAAAGTCACAATTTCATTACTTTTTTAATCAATGATTTTTTTATTTAAAAAGTCATACCACCTGGTTTTACCCCACTAGTGGCGTAAAACCGGGTACACATGTTAACGTTATAGGAAATTAGGAGAACTCGATTTTCAGTGGAAAAGTAGCAATCATTTTTATTTTATATGACAATTTAAGAATATTAGTTTCAAAATTCACATGTAAAGCAGTTGTCTTCTTCCTCCGCACCACTGTAGCTTTCGTGGGCGCAGTTAAGACAGTTTCTAGATTGGATTAATCCTTCTGTTTTATTTAAATTAGAAAATATATCATTAAAATATAAACAATCAACGTCTGATGTGTTTTCATCGTATTAATCGGAGGAATCATCAATACTGACTGTCCCGGTCTTAGCCACTTGGAGTACCCGGTTTTACCCCGAGTTCAGAGGTTATAAGAAACGAAATAGTACCGCGCAATTATTGGAGTAAATCCTTATTGTTTGATAAAGTATAAATTTTTAGTAAACGTATAATAAGCTGGACTATATATAATTTTTATAACTCTAATGATTATTAAGTAAGGATAGTTTAAAATCAAACGAACATTAGAGAGTTGACGTCTTTAAACAAATAAAGCTTCACAGATGCAGTGAATTAAACAGCTACAACACGCCACTGTGACTGTTCCTTTTTCTTAACTAGTAGAGTCTAATTCAGTATCTATCAGCTAGATAGGAAAAATAATAGTGCCAGAATCTAGTGTATCCGGTTTTACCCCCTCTCTACTATGTAAAATTATTAATGTAGTATGTACTAGTAGGTAAAATTTCATTAACAGGTTTAGAATGAAAATTTCTGGCTTGTAAAATTTAGCTGGTATTCATAATCTTAGCAAGTTACACTATATCAAGTACAGCTTTCGTTATCTATTTTTTATCACAATCAAAGTAAAATATATACAAAAAGTCCAGGAGCTAATATCAGTAAATGACATAAACACACATCTCTCAAAAGAATTTACTCTTCTCTTTGAATTGGAATTAACTGTTTTTCTGCTGGAGGAAAAAAAATGGTTCTTTCATTTTTTTGAGAAATGTTTACTTTCAGTAGCTGGGTGTTTTTACCCACCACTATAAATAAGCAAATAAGAGGAACCAGGATCACGTCCTATTTGTTTTTGTTTTTTTCATTCAGGCCATGGGGATGTTTACATTAACATTGCATTTGTGCAGAACGTGATCAGCATGACTGTCGAAATCTCTTTTGCTTGATAACCCGTCATCTCCACAAGAAGTCCATCAATTTTATTTGCTGTATAATAGATGTTAAATTTAAACAGAATTAAAGCAAATATTTAAAAAAAGAACCGTATGTGAAATAAATTTGCTTGGTTGTTTTCAGTCAAAAGAGTTCTGATACCCCCCCCCCCCTAAACAGCTGGAAGATAATCAGATTTTATTGTTTTGCTTTAAAAATAACTTAATACTATTCTGAATCTAAAAACACTAAAATTATATTCATGAGTTTAACTTAAGTCATCAGACGTCCCGCATTAGCTGGGACTGTCCAGAATTTTTATTATTTGTCCCGAAATGAAATGGTGTCCCGTATTTGTCGCAGTTTTAATTATGTACCCCGGATTGTCTCGAATTTTACTTATAAGTAAATAGCTCATATTAACAAATACTATTTAAATTATTTTTTAAAAGTTAAAAAAAGTTAAATTTTAATTTTCCAACTTTTTCTATATATATAAAATGATCAGACTTCCTAGATTAGACACACCAGTCCCAGTTTTCGATACTTTTTCCCACTGTCCCAAATTTAAATTAAATATCCTGGTTTATCCGGTTTATTATGCATCAATGAAGAGTTCATATCAAATACAGTGGACGCCACTTGTAGTGATCACTTTGGATCAAAGCCAAAGTGATCTCTACAATTGCACGTACTTTTAGACAAATATCATGCATTGATCATTTTCTTTTTGTATACATACTCATTTAAAAGCCCAACATTATTAAGCGAACTTTTTTAAAACTAACATCTATCAAAATTAATGCTTGCATCATCACAATGTAAAGAAATATGTAAGCAGTAGAAAACTTAAACAGAATGTTTGATTTTCTTCCTTCTATTTTAGCTAGCTTCATGAGACCAAAGTTTTAAGGGGAAAAATGGAATTTGAAACAATAAAATCCTTTTGGTGTTTAAATGCATTTAAAGACTCTAAAGTTACATACTTAAAAAAGCAAAAGTAAAGGGTTTTATAGAATATTTTCTCTTATTAGAATTTCTGTTGAAGAATTGCGAGAAACAGGCAACCTATTCATGTGTATATATTTATTTATTATAGTATTAAAGCTTAATTTAGAAATAATATTTTCACATTAAATGCGGAACTGTATTTAGGATAATGCTCAAGTCCTAACAATATTTATAACTATTGAATTGGTATGTTATAAGGTTATATACTTTCGCGTTTCTAATCTTGAAAGATTTTGGGGATTTATTCCCCTATTTTTTTGCAGAGGGTTGGCGCCACGAAATCCAGATTTAATGTGACACATATCAGTTCCCAAGGCTGATAGGCATTTTATTGTTTGAATTCCAATTCTAGGTTGTCTTTTTTCATAGTGTAATAGTCTTTAATCAAACTATCTTTTGTATTTCATTTGTATGATTATTGATAAGGTAATTTGATTTTAATTTGAATTCTTAGTTTAATATTTGTATATATTGAAAATATAACACGTTTTGATTAATTGAAATATCCGAATATATATATATATATATCAAAATACAAAGATTAGCAAAAGAAATTAAACTAGATTAAAGTACATACGAAAAAGCAAAATGGAAGAACAAAAAAAATATTATAAAAATACCAATAGAATAAGAACAAATAAAAGCTCAAAAATTAAATATAAATCTAACAAATACATCGCATTCTGTGATTGTAAAAATCCTGTCTAAATCTCTGCATTATGTGACTCTTGACAACGTAGAAGGCCAGATTCTTCTATCTTGTTTTTTCATTCTACTTTTCACTTTGTTCTATTCTATATTCCTTGATGGCGTCTGACGATATCTTACCTACTTGATCGCCTGGTTAATTGTGATACTGAAAATGGTATGTCTTTGTGCCAAGAAAATTTCTAAGGATCCAACTCTTGAAACTGATTCACAGCTATGATCGAAAACAAAATTCTGATACAGCATTGGCACGATAAATAAATTAACTTTTGAATACACACTGTTTCGGAAATAGATTTCTATGTACTTTTATATTGTTGATGTTTCAGGCAAAACGTATGCGTTAGCTGATTTGCGTCCATACAAATGTTCTTTCAAAAAATATTATCATTATTCGACAGATATTGTTGATAATAAGAAATGAAAGGATAAGAAGAGAGGTTAAGAAGAGAGAAAATAGATGTTAGTACATAAATAATCAAAATTTAAAACCGGAAATTACGGAATTATGCCTGTTGTGAAAAATCAATCATCATGAGAAAATGTATCATAGATTTATTTTATCAGATGGTAAGAGCTTAAGAATATCACTCAATCATTTCTTTTTAAGCTTTTCTTTTGATTCCATGCGTTGTGATCTTCTATAACAGTTTTTTGTACAGTAGTCATCTAACATGTATATTTTGAAGCTGATATTGGGGAATTTGGGAATAAATGTGCTCATAAATTTGCGAGTAAATCTGCAATCAAGTTTGCACTGCTTTTGAACTCATTCAGAAGAAATTTAATAAATCCACACAAAATCCTCTCTTTACGCATATGCACACAGTATAAGAAATGAAATATTCGAAAATAAATCAACAAGAAATGAGATTAAATTATTGAGATAGTTGTTGTTTTTGTGTGGTTTTATGACGCAAGAGCTAAACTTGGCTATGCTATGCCAAACATGTGGTGAAAGTTGGAAAACATCAATAAATTATTCAGTTTAATGTGATAAACTAATTGGAGTTATATACTGCTCAATATGATATAAGAAGTCTGGTAAAAAACTAGGGGCGCAGTAGCCTGGTGATAAGGTTTCGGCTACGAGACCAGAGATCACCAAGCTCGAAACCTGATTCGACCAAAGATCTGCCATGTGGGGGGGGGGTATAAATAATAATAGATAATATAATATCAATGTAATAAATGTAATTTATAATATAGTACCTTTATCCGGTGCTTGCTTTCCTCTTGTACCATGAAATAGAAGTTTTTCGTACCAATGACCACCAGTATTCTTCTATTTTTAAATGCAAGCCATGCTTGTTTTTCTGCGATTCAGGTGTTTCATAAGCGTTGAATCTTTAAAAAGTTGTCAAATCTGGGGGCCCACGAAAATTCCTTCCTTGATTTTAGCCTCACTAAGACGAGGAAATTTAGTTTTCAAAAAGTTAAATCCATCACCTGTCTTATCCATTGCTTTCACAAACTGTTTGATCAATCCGAGTTTGATGCGCAAAAGCGACAACGTTGTACAGTGAATCTTCCAAAATTTATTTTTATATATTAATTTTATTTATTATATATTATATTTTTATTTTTAAATTTAAGT
>BGPR01025133.1:0-22582 GCA_013235015.1 Araneus ventricosus | reverse complement strand
TTTCAGCAATGATTTCCCTTCATTTGATAGTTTAAACCCCTTAACTGGTTCGTTTTGTTTCCTCAACTATCTAATTAGACGATACCTTCTAGTTTGGGAATGCGTTGTCATTCAATTGAGAATTTAAAAGACAGCTGAAATGTTTATAGATTCCACGTAATTTTTGTATCGAATTATAACGTCTATTAATGACTTTGTTTCTAAGTTTAAAATTGCGGTAATTCGATGCACGTACAGTGTGCGGGCAAAAAAAGTCAAGGGGTTAATTCCCAGCTCCTTTCGATACAACATTTTTTCAATTATTCACTTAACCGATTTGTCCGTACGTGCATCAAATTATCGCAATTTTAATCTTATAAACTATTATGAAACAAAATCATTCATAGGCGTTATAATTTGATACAAAAAGCTACGTTGAATCTATAAGCAATTCACCTGTCCTTTAAATTCTCAGCTGAATTACACACAAAGCAGAAGGTGTCATTTAATTAGATAGTTGAGAAAACAAAACAGTTAAGGGGTTAAATAGCTAAAACAACACCAATCTTTGCAGAGACAAATGTTTTATGAGGTATTTCTTTAGACATGAAGCCCAAATTATTTTTTATAAATTTAATGGCAATTTTAGAAATGGATTTTGAATTTATACTCTCAATTTTACGACTCTATGTTTGAAAATTTTATTTCAAATCATAAATTATTTGTTACAACCCATTTTTATCTCTTATGGGGTGCGAAATTTAAAAGATTAAGTTTATGCTTTTTAACTAAACAAAAATGGGAAAACATGCATCTTAATTTTTACTCATAATTGAAAAAGTTTAAATCGGAATTGAGTGTACTCTCAATTTTGGAAGTCGCTGCGCATTCTTTTAAGTTGGTTGTTGAAGGCATTAAATTCCACTCATCATTTGAGAGCGAAAATTACTAAATGTATTTGACACTAAAATCTAATCATGGCACTGTTAGAAGTCTAAAAGAATTATAAACTAAATCA
The DNA here is from genome assembly GCA_013235015.1 of Araneus ventricosus. Taxonomy (NCBI): domain Eukaryota; kingdom Metazoa; phylum Arthropoda; class Arachnida; order Araneae; family Araneidae; genus Araneus; species Araneus ventricosus. The sequence goes on along the minus strand of BGPR01025133.1, from coordinate 21,585 downwards.
TGCGGTTATAAGTTTAAAAATAGATGCGGGAAAAACACTTAATCTCAAATGAAAAATACATTTTGACACATTGTGTGTGGGATACGAATTAGGATGCAAGTTCAAATAAAAGGACAAACGTAACTGTGCTTGCTCTAGACAATCTTTATACCATAAAAGAATAAGTGGACGAATTCAGCAGACATCTATTAACATGCCCAACTTATCTAAACTAGTTAGTCAAATTCTTGAATTAAAATTTTGATGTTGGGTAATTCGAGAAAAACGTAGTTTTACTTTTCCCGCATACAAAGTGTTAATTACTAATATAATAGCCCAGATCTGTCTCTCGGTAACGCTCTGACGTCACCAACAATAAAACTCGCGCTATAGAACTACGAGACGTTAAACAGCACTATTTCATTGGAGAGAACCTAAATTTTAGCAATTTTAAATTTAAAAGAGTAACTGTCTTTCTAATTTCAAATTTAATAGCTCTAAAATAGTCAAATAAAATTGTCTATCTATTGATATAAAATTTATCACGCTATGATCAATAGTTCCCTAGAAATTTAAAATTATATTAATCATATATTTAAAATTAATTTCCGTGAATTTTTTCAAGTGAATTTTAAATAAAAGTAAATTTTAGAAAAGTATTTTTAATTTTTTTACAATTTGAGCGAAATTTTTGAAACTCTACTGCAGTTCGTATTGTATAGGATGGTAAAAATATATCTCGTAAAGATTTCAGAAAGACATCTGTAGAATTTAAAAAAAAAAATTCAACTTCGTCGAAAAATGCATATGAGCACTTTGCTATCAATTCGAATTAGTGGCGAGGAAGCAAATCATATTCTTAAAGTGAAAGCGTTTTTCGTTATGACTGAATGCGTTCAGGTATAATAATGGACCCAAAATGATAACTTCAAGGTTAATTTTCACCACTTCTTTTTAAAAAACGACCAAATAGAAGGCATTTGAAATCGTAGAACAACTCTTTAAGAATAGGATTTGATTCCTTGCCACGGATTCAGAATGATAGAAAAGAACTTATAGGCATTTTTCGAAGACCCTGTTTTTTTACGAAAAATTTTGGCAATTTTAGTTGGATTTTTAATTAATTGAAATTAACCGATATTTTAAAGATTTCTTCTCTAGCTTATAGAAGAAAAACATTTTTATACAATTTTAAAATTCAGAAAATTATATTTTTAGTGCTACCAAATTTATTTAATTGCAATTTTTCTTTAATTTTATTAAATTTTTAAAAATTAGTTTTAAACGCAATTTTAGGACTATAGTTATCCTTTGCATATCCAACGTGCATCAAAATAAAAATAATTGAAATTTTGAAAAATCATTGAGCATATTTTAATAGCTCTCGTATAACCAATAAAAATTAAGTAGTAGATTATTCACTTTATTACAACTTAAGGTTAATTAATGCTTTAATATATTTCAAAACATTTAAATTTTTGGGATAATGTCTTCAAGCTGGCATTCTTTCTGTAAATTACTTAATTTAAAAATTGTTATGCGCATAATATAACGACCGATATAAACAATCCAGATGAATCAAGCGTAAAATATTATGTCCCCACGGTGTTTCGGATTAGAGGTTCGAATCTTTTTCATACGCTTAAAAATTTGTTTTCTTCAATATAAATTGTGATTCGAATTTTTTTTAAAGCACAGTTCAGGTGAATCAAGACAACTCAGTTTCGCATGGGGAATTATAAGCACGATAGGATTGCAAACGAAATGAAAACAAGGAAAAGAAATTTATAGTTATGTTTTAAAAAGCAAGTTTATTAAACCTTATGGGCATGATGTTACAGAAAGAGATAAAATATTTTCCCATCGGTAATAATAGAAGCCTCGAAAATGCATATCATTCATTTACACATTTCAGGCCTATTAGAAACTGCTGCTCTTGTTATAAGACCCTCATCAGGTTACATGGAGGACTCGCACGGACATTTTTTTATAACTGCGTAGAAAGAAAATTATGGAAGATACGGGCCGTGATGGCTTCTTTGTAAATTCTCTGTTTCGGGACCGGAGGATAGAAATACAATTATACTGTAGATCGTCATATAGTAATATACGTGCCCGCTACGCATAAAATCTAGCTTGGAATTTCAAGGGTTCTCCAGTAAATGTGGTGTTAAGGATCGAATAAGGTTATCGACAATGGTGTCCATTGTACCACACATGCGCGCGAGCGAGTGTGAATTCAATGTATTCGTTCAAGCAAACCAAGATCTCACCGAAATCTCTGCTAAATTTAATTGATATTTCACCTTTTAAAAAAGTAAAAATGTTCAATATGTTAATTCACAAGAGTTAAATAAACACACTTCTGAGTCCCTGACTCAACAGAAAGTAGTTTCAATCAAAAAATAACTCCTTTTCAAAACTGAAAGTAGACATTTATTTTACAAACGCATTATTCATAAATTTTACATCGGAACCAAACACCTGAGTAGAAAATGCCAGGTTCACAACTCTTAAAACAAAAATATTAATACAGCGATGCGTGCTTTACCATTGCTGTCAATTGTATGAACCCAACAGTATTTGTACCTGCAAATTTGCCATCGTAATAACCATTAACTATTTTTCTACGTATATGTGTATATTTACTTACTTTTGTACTAGGTATGTATTGTATAGACTTATGCATGCAAGGGTATATACGTACATACATCTGAACACATACGGAAGAACGTATTAATATATATATATATGTACGCTCTCAATACGTTATACACATACGAACTAAGTGCGTTACATACATTCGTAAGTACGCATTATGTTACATGCGTACATATGTATGTTCTTAATTATATTTCTGTATATACATATGTACACGTGTACGTGCGTATGTAAATAAGTTCATACATTCGTATGTTCTTAGTACTACCTTACATATATACTTGCATCATAAATATATGTATACGAATAAAAATGATCGCTGCAATCAGTAGACCTATTGTTTAAAGAAAACTATCGACTGGAATGCATCAGAAATTAAAATTTCAGTATTAAACACTTAACTGCATGAAGTCAAAGATCTGATTACTACATAACTAATTATTAAATTTACCAATATTGATGAAAAAAGGCAAAATTTAAATTTTACAAAAATGCATCGATGAGCGATGTGGTATAAATTACAGCACCCCTACCGTTACAATGAAAGACCCACGCATTGATAACACCAATACTTACGAAAGTAGATAGTATTACTGGAGAGAAAACTATGGATTTAAATTACGCCTATCAAAAGTATCGATAGTCTGTCGATGCTTAGGACCAGCAGACAACAGCAGTTTTCGACAAGACTGCTAAATAGCTCTCGAATTATTTCAAAACGCGATGTTATTAAAACTAAACAAGATTGCCAATTTTTGCTTTTGAGGATACATTTTTTTTTAAAATTACGGGTTAGAAATTTTCATGAATTTTGATTGAATCTTAATTTCATAGAATTTGATACCACATGCCCGTCACAAATTCATCATATATACTTTGGTTTTGTAAGTGTTCATTCATGAGAAACTTTTCTGTTTAGATAAAAAAATCTTAAAACAAGTATTATCAGATGGACACACCTCGTAAAGACATATTTTAATTATATTTTACTATAATAGAAAATAAAAAACCCAAATGACATGCAATATGTAACACAGAACACATTCTCAAAAAAATTTCCATTCATATATTTAATTTATCAATTGTGACCAGGTTAACCCTCAAGACATTAATGATAGATTCAAGCGAATACTAGAAGCGTTTTTTCCGGTAAGTGCCGTGTTAACTTTAAAGTAATCAAAATTGAATATACAATAAAAAGAAATAATTTTACGCTCAATTTTTTCTTGACTTCTTTCATGTTTATCAAAATGAGTTCGAACGTTCAGTTTTCGAATAATATTCACTCACTTTCCTACGAACTAGGGTTGGAAATTTTTACACTTCTGTGTTCTAGAGGATAATACTCCATTTTAATATTTTCAGAACATAACAAGTTAAAAGATTAATATAATTAGGTTTTGATTCCATGATCACAGCTTAAATTTCAAGATTCCAATGAATTACAAGTTAAAAAGAGTATAAAGTAGAAAATAATTAAAATGACGATAATTTCAACTATTTTGTACATTAAATATGGGTTTTTAAAAATTGATCCCTTTTTAAATAAATTCGGAATCACAGCTGCGATGATATTACTAGAAATAACTATAAGAGAACCGAGATTGAATCTAGGATACGTCGTTTAGCCAGTATCCCGATTAATTCCACTTCATTTGGATGTTAAAAAACATCATTTCAGCAAGCGTCTAAAATGTATGGAGACTTCGATAGTCAGGCGCCTGAAATCAGGGGAAAATGTTCTGAAGGATACATACCCAATTTAGTAATTTAATTAGAAACTTTCAAGAGAACGTCACGATAATCGAAAATAACGGAAATATTGGGAAAGTAATATTAAATTTTAAGTATTTCTTTGAAACATTTCTTGAAAAGAGGTTTGATTTGATTTTTCTGGCACAAGATCCTCGATTGGGATAAGTTGTGCCGAATACTAAGACATCATACTGGATCGTGAAAGGATATACAAAATCAAGAGATATTACAATGAATATAACCATTTTTAATTCTTATCTTTCGTTTTAAATTGATCTAAAATATCAAAATAAATCAAAGAGTATTACACTTTATTAGAATACTACCTTGTGTGATAAAAATTTACGAAAGATGTGTGCATTGTTATTCAAGAATCATTCCTATTAAAACCCGAAGGTAAACAAACGTACGTATCTATGTCCTGCCATCTTCTCATGAACTACCGATTGCTGAAAGTGCCGAAAGATCCGTTTTCAGCCGGGAATCCGTTTTGACCATTTAAATTCTGGAATTACAATTAGTTAAAAAGATATTAATTAGAAACGTGTAAATGAATGAAATATTGTGCCGCCATCTATCGGCAGCTCCTATAACTATATGTCACATCGGTTATTCTTGCATCTGGTTTGTCTAAAAGTTTTTTTTTTCAGGGAGCTTCCGTGTTTTGATTTATAAACATCGGAAAAAAATTCGTTTTTCCGCATTTTTTCTTCCTTTTTTTGTCCTACGGTGTTTCATTTCACAACATTTACACTTGTTGGGGAAAGTATTTATTCATTTTTATCCATTTTTTCATTATTATTCAAATACGGGCAAGAAGAAAATGTGTTTCTGGTGTTTAATTTATCAGTTTCGTGTACTATTAAATCGTTTATCGTTTCTATTTTTTTTATTTCATTTTATTTTTTCTTTTGCAAAACAAATATTATGCTAACTTGTTTTAATTTATAAACATACGAATTCTCGCGTTTTCATTCAAACCATACTATTTTAAGGTAGAAAAAAGGCTAGAATTGAAAGTTTTAATCCAGGAAGAGAGGATTCAAAACAGATTTGCGTTTGTTGGGGAAGCTTAGTGACAATATTTTAGGAAAAAAAACAGAGGCGGGCATACGAAAAAATGTGGATCCCGAGAAACGCTGGGTTATTAGCTATAAGGTAATTAAAAGGCTGGATTAAAAATTTTAATTAAACAATATAGGATTAAAAGGAGATTTACGTTTTTTTGGAGAAAGTGAGAATATTTGTAGGAAAAATAAACCAGTGGCGGGAATATGAAAATAAAATAATAAAAATATTAGATTTGAAAGAATATTTACGTTTGTTGGGGAAAGTGATATTTGTTGAAAAAGAAAATCGGAGCGAGCATACGAAAAAATATGGATCCCGAGGCCTCACATGACCACACTTCTCTCCACCAGGGAATGACGCAGTATTCGAGATAGCCCGTGCAACGTCGAGCCACACAGCTAGTGATTTCAATAAAAAAGAAGCAAGCTTCATTAAGTGCGATTAATATATTTAAAATTAAGAAATTTTAAAATTTTATTAATGCTGTCTGAAATTGTAGGCAAAATTAAATAATACAATGTTTATGAATTCTCATTAGAAAATTGACCTACGCCATTGTACTGCACAGCTGAAGTAAGTAGTTTATTGCATTTTTGAACCGAGATTCCATAGAGCATCGTTGCGTTATACTTTTATTGCTATAGTCGGTTGAGCAAGTAGTAAATTAGTTTTTTGATGCATTTTAATTTACAATTAGCTTATCTTGAAGGCAACAAATTTCATTACATTATTTACTTAATTTGTAGGGCAATGATAATCGAATTGCGGCATTAGCAGAAGTCTTAATCAGTAATAAATCTGAACGTGCATTTAAAATTTGAAAATAGAGACGGAAAAAACGCCTACTCTATCTGAAATGAAAATACAATTTTCGTTGCAGTTAAGCCTTTTAATAAAATATACAGCTTGTTCAAAGAGGAACAGAAAAAGGAAGACTAAACTTCGAGAACTTGATCCGAACGGAGAAGTACAGTAAATACATGCAAAAGAAAGTATAATTCTAAAAGTGACTAAATCGTGACTTCCGCAGTTCAATAGATTAATTTTTGTAAATTATTTTTTAGATTAAAATTATATTTACTAAATTATTTTCCGGAAACTTTGAGAGATGGAATGTGAAATAACATTTTTTTTCTCAAATTTATTTACAAATAAAATAAACGTTATCAAAAATAATTTTTTTTTGTATATCATTCTATAATCTAATTTCTTGCGCATTTTGTAAGAATTACATAAAGATGAAATGATTTTTATTTTTTCTTGGTGAAAATATACAAAAAACACCGAATCTTCTGTATCTCGCGAGTTAGTAATGAATTTTAACAACGTGAATCGCCGTATGAATCAAATACGATTCACACCTCGACGGAATTTCATTTCTATTAAATAAAAAATGAGAATCAAGTGAAAACAAACATTCTACTTACCTCAGTTTAAATTGTTATAAAAAATAAAATTTTGGAAGCCGTATCTTACACGTTCCTATATTTTTACTTTCACAGTTACTAAGTATGTTGAGAGTTATACCAGCAACGTCTAATTATTTTTTATTATGGAAAAAGTCAGTTACGATTTTCTGCGCATTTTTACACCAACTGATGTCAAAATCTGCGTGTTTTCACATTTCAGATAACTGATAAATCCTTTTGCATGGTGGTTCTGTAGTGACTACCTTTCTTAAGTCATTGTCAATCTGTATCGGACATTCGTATAGATTCTACTGCCTTGTTAGTCTGCCATTTTCAGGCATGTTGATTCAAATTACATGAAGTTAAGTGAACTTTATCCATATGTTTAGAATTAAAATATAAAATGAAACTGAATCAAAATGAGTAACCTATGAATATTTCTAGGTGTAAAATTAAAAAAAAATATGTATTCAAAACCAAAAATTAACGATCTTGTCGTAAATTAATTGAATATATTTTAATGACGTATGTGCGCAAAGTTAATTTCTGTAAGAAGACAATGAGGCAAATAAGCCTCATTATTTTCTATGGAATTTTTTTTAATCCTCTTATAAATTTTCATTAATTTAAATTCAATAATTCTTTTCTGAATTTTGCATTGTGGGCAAAATATCTATAATCGCAATACTTTGATTGAGAACTTGGGCTGCCCTATGGAAATTTTTCTGGTAACCAAAGTTCGTAAAACTCAATCAACTCTCAGATTTCAAATAAAGATCTGTGCAGCATGAATTTGACTTTTTCCTCTGTTTTTGTTGCCAAAGTTGTTATCTGTGGTACAGCCCACAATGCTTGCTGAAGGAGATTCTTGTCCACCACCGTAAAACATAACACCATGCAACTGTTTTAAAGATCCAGAACAGTTGCAATGTAGGCGCGTTTCTCGGATGATTCCCAACTATCATCGAGGTGACATCTACTATTACGTTAAAAAAATTGCGGAAATTAGTTTATAACGGAAGATTGAATACAGATAGAGTCTTTTAATCGGTGTTTTCTAATAATTATAGAAACTGAGTCTGAAGTTAACATTTTATCTCATCTATTAAGCCTGAACAAATTGCCCATATCACAGACAAATTTTCCCTTTGGGGAAAATGCGTTCAGGCAAAATTGTAACTTCAAAATTTTCACAACTTTTAACTGAAAATGGACCATTATTAATTCGTTTGAAATTGTAGAACAACACTTTTAGAATAGGATTTTTTTTGCTCCTCTAATTTGGACAGATATAAAAGTACTTACAGGAAATTCTTCGACGACCCTGTTTTTTTGGAAAGAGCTAAGTTTTTCTTAAAATAATGAAGATATATATCTGAAATTTTTACCATCCTTTTACTACAAGTGGAATTACGAAATTTTCGCTAAAAATTTTACAAAATTAAAAATTGTACTTTTCTAAAATAATGATTTTTTAAAATTTACTCCTGGTATAATCAAGATGTCTTAGCATTCAAAATGCCACTTTATAGATTTTAAATGTTTACAATTTTTTAATTCACACTTTCCTTCCCAGGTTTATAACCTTTTATTTAAACGAAAAAAACGTATGTTTCGAATTTCCTTCGGCCCCGTCCCCCCCCCCCATCCGGTCCGATGAACGAGCACAAAATATAGTACGATGTTTCAAACAGCCGACCGAACAACTTAAAGCGATAAAATTGCTTTTATGCATTTTTTTCCATGTCAAAGTAAAATTTGACTGGACTATAAGCGTCTTCTTCAAGTTTGCTGAGCCTTCAAGAAATGTTTAGAATGTTACAGAATGGCAAATCTCTAATTATTAGCTCAATGTTTTGCTAAAATTTGGGTCTGAAGAATAGAGGATTGATTTACAATTAATCTTTATCACATTTTACTTGACATTCAGAGCAGGAGCAAGAAGGAAGAAATAGTTGAAGTAGGAACTTCTTTAAAGTTACACGAGGTCTATTTTGAAGTGCAACTCGTAATTTTGAATCGAGGTGATTGGATAGCAACTTAGCCGGCAACAACCTTCCCAAACTTCCGCTCTAGGGATGGACAATTACACCCTGACTCATTTAATGAGAACCATGTCCTCGTTCAAGCTAATTTTTAGTGCAATTGGACCTGAAGTGCAGGATTTTACGGTTCCGAAACTGTCACCAGGCTACCGAGGCTCCTGGAAGAAATAACGAAATAAATTAGATGAAACAATTTGTTTTATTTTATAAACTATTTTCTAAAATAAAAATGTCTAGTATGGAGAAAATGTATCTCAAGAAATGTATTCAGTTCCTACTTAGATGACATTGGCCGTGCGATATTCATTTTGGAATCAATCGCGCATCTTCCAAGAGGAGATAGGACTTGACGTCACAGTTGAAAGTGAGAAAATTTGTAATGTGTAACGTAACTAAATGTAACGTAGCATGCGCAATTATGGTTTTCAAGTACCTGTGACTTCACGTTAGGTGACTTCATTGAGAGAGTATTTCTTCGGGAAATATATATTTATTTAAGTTGAATTTTGGAGCACATATAAACAAATGCAGTCCACCTGTATAATCAAATTGTCTATTTTTTGATGAACATAGAGAAAAAGGCATAAATTAAAATATAAATACTGAAGAAATGGAGATAAATACATTCGAATCATATAATTGGAAACGCACATAAATGAATGTGGGCGGTAAATAAATTTATAAAAATCAAAGAAAATGGAAATGCAATTTAATGCAGTAATATTAAAAGCTAGAGTCCAGAACAAAACCTGTTTTGAATCATTTTGTGAATTTATCGACAACATTTTCTCCCACATTTTATAGACTATAAATTTTGTGTCTGTTTGCTGGCATTTACAATTTTTTATTAGTTTTATTTGTTTTTTTTACTTTTCAATTTTTTTCCATATATATTTGTTTGGATCAGACCTTTTGTTTTGTTACCTGTGCAAAATATGTGTGTTTTTATGTTTTGTGTATTTATGTTCTTTTATATGATCTTTGAATGCTTTATTCTTCATTCATTTTCATTTCCCCCCACCTTATGCAGCGTTTACTCCATTTCCCGTTATTATCCATTTTTTTGTTGTGTATATGTTACTAATCATTTTGCATCTACAAATTTTTTAAAAATTTGAATATGCTTCGGTTTCTATTCCACTTGTTTATTCACTTCATTGCTTAAAACCATTCATGTGTTTGAAAGGATTTGACCAATTTATTGTATATTTGTTTCTTTTTTTCCACCCTTTTCTGTTTGGAATTTGCATTTGTATCATTTAGATTGAAGCTTCCTTCATTTTACTTACTTCTGTAAGCCTTGTGTTGTACTTGTTGGTGCACAAGGAGTTTCTTCTCAATATATATATATATATATAAAGTTAAGGATGAGCATACATTATTAAGGTACTAGTGAAACTTATTGAAGCGATTTTCGTTTTCGGAATAAGCAGAATTTTTTAAAAAGTAATCATCTCTGATAAATACAAATATATGACGTCAACTCTGAAAGCCTGCACAATAAGAAAAACCGTATAATGCTCTAATCGGCTTTCTTTCGATATTTATGGATACTTGATATATAAAGTATTAAAATTTTGTTGACGCAACGTCTGGGATACTAGAAATCAGCTTTAAATCTTGTTTCATCGATCATATTTCAAAATACAAGTGATTTTTACCAAATCTAATAGGATTTAAGCTGTGATAAGCAATAATTCAGTCTGAGAATTATTTCTAACGAACCCACACACACATCGTTCTTCCTTTGCGTCTGAAGTTGTGTAAATCATGAATTTTTTACAGCTTCTTTTATTCAGTGCCGGAGTTGTTACGTGTGTTTACAGCAATGCAATACCTGCAGGATACGACGCAGAAAACCTGTGCCCACAACCAGAGAACATAGCGCCATGTACTTGTTTTAAGACTCCCATTACTAATAGAGTAACGGCACGCTGTTCTAATTTCACAAATTCCTATGAAATAAAGGCCATATTTGAAAGAAACCCAAACTGGGTTATTCAGGATGTCTGGATCGTCGAATCCGTGATGCCTTTCCTTCCGGCAAAGATGCTTGAAGAAGCTCACTTCCAATCTCTCAATGTTTCTTCGACTTCTTTGGTTACTTTGTTCGATAAAACGCCAGTCACAACTCCAGAGCTCAATCTTTATCTGTTCGATGTGAAGAATTTGAGAGGCTTCCGATGGAGCGACATCGCCAATTCAACCTTGCTAGAAATGGGAACTTGGAACATGGCAATTAGAAGTTTGGGGAAAGATTTTAAAGATAACATTCCGAAATGAGTGCAAAGATTGTAGTTTGAAAACACTGGGATCACCAGCACAAAAAATCAAGCATTTTGGCATCTGCAAAAATTGAATATTCTAGCAATCAGGGGCGGGTCTTTAAAGAAGTTGTCCAGAGACTGGTTTCCAAGACCCTGGAATGTCACCTATTTCGACTTCAGGTAAGCGTCTTTTTTGTTTCCTGTTTGAGGAAGTTAGTTTTTTGCATACTTTGCTTGTCATTATTATTTTGAAAATATTCTTATCACTTATTTGTCAAAAGTTTTATAATTAAAAAAATCCTCCAGATTTTTAAATGCAGAATTTCGAGAAAACATAAATAGAATATGTTTTATGTTAACCCTTTGAACTGCAATTTAATTAAACTACTAATAAGATGCCGCTATTTTTTTGGACATTTATTGCGATTTCCATCCATTCAAAAACGGAAAGAAGACCTGAGATACTTGAGCGTGTCCAAGAGATATTTTTGTCTCTTCAAACGTTGTGTGCGGGATACGAATTAGATTCAAGTTCAAATAAAAAGATAAACCGTAACTGTTGTTTCTCTAGACGATGCATATACCCTAAAAGAAAAAAGTGAGCGTATTCTGCAGACATCTATTAACTTGTCCTACGTATTTAAACTAGTAAGTAAGTCAAATTCTTGAATTAAAATTTTAATATTGGGTTATTCGAGAAAAACGTATTTTTACATTTCAGTTTAACTTAAATACGTCTTTAAATATCAAAAATTCTGTAATTCGATGCACGTGTCTGACTCGTCATTTCAGTACAAGGGGTTAGCACATGTTTTAAAACATTGTTATGCTATGCTCTTGTTAGTTTTGTATATATATTTAGAGCACTAAAGGAATCGTATCTAGAAATTAAATCTATTGAAACACAAATACATCTCTCTCTATTTAAACACAAATTGCTATATTTAATTATTTACGCTTATTATAGTATAACCAATTTCGTTCATAATTTATTTGCCTACCTGCTCATGTTATTGCTTAAATAGATATAATAAATATATTTGATGATGATTATATAATTATAAAAGGAATAAGATCATTATAATGCAAAATATTGCAAAAATAAATAATCTTAGATTAGCAATTTTTAAATTAATTGCTACTTGTGTGGATTTGTGATAAGAATTTATAGTTATAAATTAATTAAATGTTATTGAGTTTATCTTCAAATCTACTTACCAAATATACCTAGAAACCTACTTCATTAGAACATATTTAACATAAACTTCCAGTAAAATCTCAGGGCCAAGATGGCCTAATTGTAAGGTCTCGGCTTCGGGTCCGAAGGGTTCCACGCTCACAACTGAAGACCTGCCGTGTATGTGCGCCTGTTGCACGCTAAATCATAAGAATGCGACCGAACGGTCTCCCGCTGGTGTGGTGGGTAGTTTCGAAAAGGGGTACCAGTTCAGGTCTCGTCCTCGTCATCTGACCGCTGCTCCCTTTATACGAAAATCAACAAAAATTTCCAGAAAAAAAGAAAAAACAATACAGGGTACAAATGGCTTCCTCATGAAACTACTGAAGGGGGAAGCTTTGTATCCCTGGTAGTGGCCTCTATATACCGCTAAAAATTAAGAAGAAACCGTAGTTGGCAATATTAGGAACGAAGACGTTATGTTACTTTTCTTAGACATTTAAAGAGTTATACAATGCTGCCGTATTAAAATTGACCTAGATTACAGCTGTTTAGAAGACCTAAAAAGAGATCTGAGTACTATCAAGAAAAAATGATGGCTCAGCGTTTGGAAGCTTCAGAAATCAATTTTACATCTTGCTTTGTGGGCCAAATATCTATAATCGCAATACTTTGATTGGGAACTTGGGCTGCACTATGGACATTTTTCTGATAACCAAAGTTTTTAAAATTTATTCAACTCTCAGATTTCAAATAAAGATATGTGCAGCATGAATATTACTTTTTTCAAATTTTTTGTAGACAAAGTTGTTATCTGTGGTTACAGCAACACAATGCTTGCTGAAGGAGATGAAGGCTATTCTTGTCCACCACCGGAAAACATAGCACCATGCACATGTTTAGATCCAGCACAGTTGGAACGTAGGGAGAAATTCTAAGATGATTCCTAACAATCCTCGATGTGACATCTACTATTACGTTCAAAAAATTCCGGAAATTATTTTATAACGGGAGAATGAATACAGATAGTCTTTTAATTGGTGTTTCGTAATAATTCTAGAAACTGAGTTTGAAGTTAACATTTTATCTCATCTATTAAGCCTGAACGAATTGAACATATCACAGAAAAATTTTCCCTGTGGGGAAAAGACGTTCAGGCAAAATTAGCGAGACAAAGTTTTAACTTCAAAATTTTCAGAATTTTTTACTGAAAATCTACCAGTATTAATCCGTTTGAAATTGTAGAACAACACTTTTAGAACAGGGTTTTTTTGCCCCTTTAATTTGGACAGATATAAAATTTCTTACAAGAAATTCTTCGACGACCCTGTTTTTTTGGAAAGAGCTAAGTTTTTCTTAAAATAAAGAAGATGTGGATCTGAAATTTTTACCATCCTTTTATAACAAGTGAAATTACAAAATTTTCGCTAAAAAGTTTTAAAAATTAAAAATACATTTCTAAATTAATGATTTTTTAAAATTTACTCCTAGTATAATCAAGATGTCTTAGCATTCAAAATGTCACTTTATAGATTTTTTAAATACTTACAACTTTTCATTTTACACTTTCCTTCTCAGGTTTATAACCTTTTATTTGAACGAAAAAAGCGTATGTTTCGAATTTCTTTCAGCCTCGCCGCCCCCCCTTATCCGGTCCTATGTACGGTTACAAAATACAGGATATGTACACAAATGAAGTGACTCATTTCAAAAATTAATTAAAAGAAAAAAATAACTAAAAATGTTGGAACTATTTTTTTTATTAAATGGGAGTTCATCTCAAAAATATTTTTTTCAGATAGGTTACATGCCATTTCGGTGGTCTAGGGGTCGTAAATTACTGGAAGTCAAAAAATTGTTTAGAGCCATTATCTGAGAAAATATTAAAACTGGAAGAAAAAGAAAAACATGTATTTGTAGTGAATTTTACGCTCTTTAATTTGTTAAATCACATGTAGTGTGAAAACTGAAGAGTGTTCGTGATATTCAAGAAAAACTAAAAAAAGGAACCACAGAAATCGCGCGCGCGCATCGGTTTCTGCTGATCGGTAGCCATTGCGTACGGAATTTTCTCGCTGTAACAAATTTAGAACGGTGTAACGTCGGGTTACCTATCTGAAAAAAAATTTTGAGATGCACTCTTATTTTTAAAAAAAAAACCCTTGTTCCAACATTTTTAGCTTTTTTTTATTAATTTTTGAAATGAGTCACTTCATTTGTGTACACCTGTATAGTACCATGTTTTAAATAGCCGACCGAAAAACTTAAAGCAATAAAATTACTTTTATGCATTTTTTCCGTTTCAAAGTACATTTTGGCTATAAGCGTCTTCTTCGAGTGTGCTGAGCCTTCAAGAAATGTTACAGAATGGTAAATCTTTAATTATTAGCTCAAAGTTTTGCTAAAATTTGGGTATGAAGAATAGAGGATTGATTTACAATTAATCTTTATCACATTTAATTTGACATTCAGAGCAGGAACAAGAAGGAAGAAATAGTTGAAGTAAGAACTTCTTTGAAGTTACACAAGGGCTATTTTGACATGCACTTTGTAATTTTGAACCGAGGTCAGATGACATGGACGACAACTTAGCTGGCAACAACCTTCCCAAATTTCCGCTCTAGGGGTGGACAATTAGACCCTTACTTACTTAATTAGAACCAGGTCCTCGTTCAAGCTAATTTTTAGTGTAATTACGGTTCCGAGACTGTCACCAGACTACCGAGGCTCCTGGAAGAAATAACGAAATAAATAAGATGAAACAAGTTGTTTTATGTTATAAAATAATTTCTAAGATAAAAATGCCCAGTATGGAGAAAATGTAGCTAAAGAAATGGATTCAATTCCTACTCAGATGACACTCGTGGTGCCATATTCATTTTGGAATCAATCGGGTATCTTCCAAGAGGAGATAGGACTTGACGTCGCAGTTTAAAGTAAGACAACGTGCTGTTACATGTAACATAGCTTGCGCATATATGGTTGTCATGGACTTTGGACTTCATGTTAAGTGGCTCCATTGAGAGAATACTTGTTTCTTCGGGGAATATATATATTTATTTAAGTTGATTTTTGCACACACATAATGTATACAAATGCATAATTAAATTGTCTATTATTTTGATGAGTTTAAAGAAAAAAACATATAATAAAATATAAATATTAAAGGAATGGAAATAAAAACATTTAAATATTATAATTTGAACCCCCCCCCCCGTGAATGAATGTGAGAGGATAAGAAATTTATAAAAATGAAAGAAAATGGGAATGCAATTGACTACATTAATATAAAAAGTTAAGGCTGATCAATGAGCATAAATTATTAAAGTACATGTCAAACTGATTTAAATTAATATTTTTTTCTGAATAAGGAGAATGTGTTAAGAAATAATCATCTTTTCTCTGATATATACAAATATATGACGTCACATCTTAGTGCTTGCACAATAAGAAAGGCTCTACTCGGCTTTCTTTCGATATTTCTGGATACTTAATACATAAAATATTAAAATTTTGTCGACGCAACGTCTGGAATACCAGAAATCAGCTTGAAATCTTGTTCCATCGATCATGTTTCAAAATACATGTGATTATACCAAATCTGATAGAGGATTTAGGCTGTGATAAGCAGTAATTGAGTCTGTGAATTATTTTTCTCGAACCCACACACACATCGTTCTTCCTTTGCGTCTGAAGTCGTGTAAATCATGAATCTTTTACCGATTCTTTTATTCGGTGCCGGAGTTGCTACGTGTGTTTACGGCAATGCAATACCTGCAGGATACGATGCGGAAAACTTCTGCCCACCACCAGAGGACATAGCGCCATGTACTTGCTTTAAGGCTCCCATTACTAATAGAGTAACGGCACGCTGTTCCAAATTCACAAATTCCTATGAAATAAAGGCCATATTTGATAGAAACCCAAACTGGGATCTTCAGGATGTCTGGATCGACGAATCCGTGATGCCTTTCCTTCCGGCAAAGATGCTTGAAGAAGCTCACTTCCAAACTCTCAATGTTTCTTCGACTTCTTTGGTTACTTTGTT
This sequence comes from Araneus ventricosus, assembly GCA_013235015.1. NCBI lineage: Eukaryota > Metazoa > Arthropoda > Arachnida > Araneae > Araneidae > Araneus > Araneus ventricosus. Next base: position 5,173 of record BGPR01025133.1, on the reverse strand, counting down.
CGATAAAACGCCAGTCACAACTCCAGGGCTCAATCTCTATCTGTACGATGTGAAGATTTTGAGAGGCTTCCGATGGAGCGAAATCGCCAATTCAAATTTGCTACTAATGAAAACTCGGAACATGAACATTAGAAGTTTGGGGCAAGATTTTAAAGATAACATTCCGAAAGGAGTGCGAAGATTGTCTTTTGAAAACACTGGGATCACCAGCATAAGAAATCGAGCGTTTTCGGATCTGCGAAATTTGAAGATTCTAGAAATCAGGCGCGGGTCTTTAAAGAAGATGTCCAGAGACTGGTTCCCAAGACCCTGGAACCTCACCTATTTGGACTTCAGGTAAGCGTCTTTTCTGTCTCTTGTTTGAAGAAGTTAGTTTTTAGTATACCTTGCTAGTTATTATTATTTTGAACATATTCTTATCACTTATTTGTCCAAAGTATTATAATTAAAAAATCATCCAGATTTTTAAATGTAGAATTTCGATAAAACATAATTAAAATATTTTGAATGTTAACCCTTTGAACTGCAATTTAATTAAACTCCTAATAATATGGCACAATTTATTTTGGACATTTATTTCTATTTTCATCCATTCAAAAACGGAAAGAAGACCTGAGATACTTGAGAGTGTTCAAGAGATATTTTTGTCTCATAACACATTGTGTGCGGTATACGAATTCGATGCGAGCTCAAATAAAAAGACAAACCGTAACTGTGCTTGCTGTAGACCATGTTTATACCATAAAAAAAAGTGGACGTATTCTGCAGACTTCTATTAACATGTCCAATTTATTTAAACTAGTAAGTAAGTAAAATTCTTGAATTAAAATTTTGATGTTGGGTAATTCGAGAAAAACATATTTTTACTTTTTCTGCTTCTAAAGTGTTAAATAAATTGCTAGTTTATCTTAAATACGTCTTTAAATATAAAAACTCTGTAATTTGATGCACGAGTCTGACTCGTCATTTCAGTACAAGGGGTTAAAGTATGTTTTAAAACATTGTTATATTATGTTCATGTTAGTTATGGATATACTTTTAGAGCACTAAAGGAATAAATATTTAAACAGAAACTGTTATATTAAATTATTTATGCTTGTTATACCATAACTGCGGTACGCCCCGGGCGGCACTTAGAAATCGGCGGCAAAATAAGGGGTCTATTCTGGTACCCCCGGTTGGGTTGGGAGTTCGGTTGAGTTCCACACGTTAACAACGGAACCCAACCCAACCGGGGGTACCAGAATAGACCCCTGAGACATGCAGGAAAATAATTTTATCAATGGTGCAATACATGGAAACTCAAAATCCAAACTGAAAAATGCGAAGCCATTAATTTTTCCAATTTTAAAGAAATCCCGTCTTCCCACTTAAAATTATACGAACAAAATATTCCTTGTAGTTCTAATATCAAAATTCTAGGCCTAATTCTTTTCTGCCAATCTTATTTTCAAGCAACATTTTTTGCATCTAAAAAGACTACTATTAAACGATTTAACGCCCTCAAAGCTATCACAGCCAATTCTTGGGGAGCAAGAACCACTCACTTATTGCAAATAGTTAACGCAACTATACCTAGCAAATTAGAATATAGATGCCATGTATTCATTACGTCTAGCAAAAGCGAAATTCTTACTATTGAAATCTTATATCCTACTGCTTTGCGTTTTGCCACCGGACTACACAAGTGGACTCCCATCTCGATCCTTGTGAAAGAAGCAGGTCAAATTTCCTTATCGTTACGTATACGAATGTTGGCCGAACGTTTCTTCTTTAAAAATTTATCTTCAGGCGAGAATTCTCCTTTGTTTCATTACCTTTAATACGTCGATTAAGATTGAAGAAACCAGTTCCACTCTCAATTCGACTCTCGGAGCAAATTAATAAGCTGGGAATTGACATAATTTTTTTAATACCTTCCCATCCTCCTCTTCAAAAACAAGACAAAATTCGTTTTTATTTAGATACTCTACCTTTTCAAACAAAGACCTGCTCAAATTCTGTCGTACAAAGCGTTTACAACGAATACAAAAATTTATACTGGAAATACAAAATTATAATAGCAACAGATGCCTCAAAGTCTAAAGAAAAATGCTCTATATCGTCCAAAACTTTACACTTGGAATGACCATGGCTGGATCCGTTTCCAATTATAATAGCATTATCACTAGTGAAGCCCTCGCAATACTTATTGCTATCAATAATCTCATCAACGATAATCAACAATACGTTTTACTATGTGATAGCTTCTCAGTATTAAAAGCAATACAATGTTCGAATATTCACTCTAAAAGTATAATCAAATTCCTCGGCCATGGAATATACAAAATTATTGGAAACATTCAATCCTTCGAGTTTGTTTGGACGCCTGGACATGCAGGTATTACCGAAAACGAGTACGTGGACTCGTTGACCCGTAAAGCACCAAACTCCCCAATCTCTCAATGGATATCGCATCAAGATTTATTACTTTTCATGAAAAATCATATTCAAGAAGAAGCCAAAAATGAATGGAAAATTCAAAATACTACCAGGAATTTTTTAAATGAAAACCGGCCTCAAATATTTCCTTCTAGTCGCAAGAATGATGTCCTTATTTCTCGGTTCCGTACTAAAACGTATCCAATAAGAGCTAAACTTTTCAGGTTTCAACTCGCATCTACATCCTTATGCACCTTATGCAAAGTTGAAAAAACCAGGAGCATTTGCTTCTTCAATGTCAATCGTTTTGAACATCAAAGAAACTTTTTTCATGCGGAGATGGGCTGCCTCCCACTTTCTTTTCCATGGATTTTTGATTTCTCTACACATTCCAAAAAGAAGGTTTTCGCCATTCAAAAATTTTTACGCCATATCCACGATATTCTTTGATTCAGACCATGTTTTCTAAATTTTTCATTAACTTTTTCAATTTTTCTAAGTTTGGCTATTCTCAGCATTATGAACTAAGGATAATTTAAGATAAAGCAGCCAAGAAGCGAGCATACATCTCAAACGGCTTCAGCATCATCATCATTATCAAAACAATTTTATAACTAAGAAGAGCAGCGAAACTAATTAAATCATAGTGTACATAAAAAATATCCATAGTAATTAATTCATATTTTTCGCCCTTTCTTCGATAAATTACCGGTATGCGAAAGAAAGTCTAGTGGTGGAAACACGATTTCACAACGTATCAGCAGATATCAAGGGCATCAAACGACGAATTGTGTTAGTAAATCAATTTTTTCCCTGGAATTTATTTATTTTTATTTTGAGCTTTTTATAACTTGTACCCGCAGGGCGCCATAATGAAAGTTCGCCCCGGGCAGCAAAAGTTGCAACTACGCCACTGGTATGTGGGGCTGTTGCACGCTAAATCATACGTAGGCGGCCAAACGTCCTCCCGTTGGCGTGAAGTGGAAGTTCGGAGAAGGGTTACCACCTCAGGGATCGTCCTCGTCATCTGACCGAGGTTCAAAATTACGAGATCCTCCTCAAAATAACCCTCGTCAAAACAGGACGTTAATATAACTAAACAAAACTCATTAGAACATATTTGACATAAACTTCTAGCAAAACCTTTTTGGAACATTTAGGTATTGACTATTAAAGTGAGGATGGTGGTTTAGCAGGATTTCATTACAAAAAGTGAAAGTAGCATAATATTCTAAATCCCGATATTTCGCAATGACGAAAGTTGCGTTGTTGAAAAATAGTAAGTTTGAATTAACCCACTTGATGTCTCTGGTCAATTTTCTGTTTCTTTTTAGCTACCATAAAATTGCAGCTTTGCCGGATGATATCTTTGCTGACATTCCAATGCTTTCATTTTTCGTTTTCGAAGGGAACTTGCTCTCCACTATATCGGAAAAGGTGTTTACCAAGCATACTGTATTTTACGCTTTCAAAGGTAAATATCTGAAATTCGTTCTATCTTGTTTTTAAAAATTCTTTATAATCATCAGTTTCAAAATGGCTGCTATCTTATTTTAGAAGTACTTTCTATAATACTTTAGAGATTTAGGAAATTGAGTCTCCATGTTCTCAAAATTTTGGAAAATATTTAAGGGCGAATGCTCTTTTTATTCCAAAGGTTTGCGTCAGGAATACAGATGAATGTTTTTTGTGTTACCATTACATAGATTTATGCTCCTATTTAGTACTTATAAAAAATGTGTTTCGATTTTATTAAGGACTAGTATTCCGCATCTTTGCCTGCGATATGCCACTCGGTAAAGAAGAATAAAAAAAAAAATTAAATTATATTTGTAGATATGAAAGCAGAAAAATATCTTATAGAATTTAAGTAAGTTTAAATTATTTTCTGTTAAACTACGTTTGTAGTTCTTTATTCAGGGTGGAGAATTACCTAAGTGTCAGCAGTGGCATAGCAAGGTTAAGTGTCACCGAGGGCATATCATTTTTTCGTCCCCCCCGTTTCAGCTTAATAATGGTAAACAGCGCCAGCGCTTCGTATTTTTTCGCCCCCTGAACACATTTGGTGGCAAAAAGGTTCATAAACCCATTAAAGTTTTGTACCCATGGCGCCTTTTTAAGCTGGCGCCCACGACATCTATAACCCGTTTGCCCACCCCTTGCTACGCCGCTGGGTGTCATTGGAAATGAGTAGGAATGTGCAATATACTGCCCATGAAAGAAGCATTCCATCCAACAATAACTTTTAAATTTTGCCCCTTAGATTTGTTTATTCCCATAACAAATCATTGCTGGTAACTGCACCCGCTTGGATTGAAGTGGTATTTTGATAGGATGAACGGGATTTTTGGGATGAAGACAGTGTATCCCTGACCAACGCCCACAAATTTCTTATTATTTTATAATTCATATATGTAATCTAAGCTTGACATTAAAAATACTGCTCCGTCTGGAAAATAATTAATATTTGCAATGGCGATAAACTTAAGCGTAAGTATTTGAATAGTAGGTTTTCGAAAATTATTTCCAAAAGTCATTTCTTAGTAAAAATCTGCCAAAATTTAAATTCATTGAAATCATGATTGGGAGATTTCGTGATGAGTCAGTCAGTGAGTTGCATTTAGCCTTAATGTATACAACAATTGGTTGGAGTAATAACAGTCAGCATTGCCGGATGGACTGCAGACTAAAAATCAATCAGATTTATACTTGATTCACACTTGGATTACCTGGTAGGGGCTTTCCTTATTCC
>BGPR01025132.1:9126-22584 GCA_013235015.1 Araneus ventricosus | reverse complement strand
GAAAGTATTTTATATTAACCCTTTGGGTACATTTGACGAGTGAGACTCGTCGTCTGCTTACTTGGGCGAAGTTACGGTGGACGAGTCTGACTCGTCATCTGAATTTAAGAAGAATTATTGGCGCAAGTGGTCCTGCCAAATTATAATATCCGTGGGCGTCCTACAAGTAGCGATGCGCCACATCGTTTGCAAGCGAAAAATTGGGCACATTTTCCGGAGAATATTCCGGCAACAGAATTAAAGAAACACCCTACAAAACGGTGTCGCGTATGTTATAAACATAAAATAAGAAAAGAAACCACTTGGCAATGCAAACAATGGCAGGTACCTTTGCATTTACCGACATGTTTTGAAAAAACCACACGGTACTAAATTATTAGACTTTAAGTTGGTTCTTGCTCTATATAAATATAAATATTTATATTTTGTTTCATTCATATATTTATTTATATTTTGTAACTAAAATGCTGTTTCAAAAATATATTTATATCACCAATATAAGTATATTCCAAATAAAATGCATTACTTTTACATATTAATCCATTTAGCGACAAATTAAATCCGCCCCATGGGCATAAAAATCTTCAAATAATTCAGTACTCAAAGAGTCAAAGAATGAAACCTAAACATTTTTAACCAAAACTTATTTTTCTCTTCCCAAACCAATACTGTTGATTTGGGGTTTTTTTTGTGTGTGTGTGTGAAAAATACTATCAGATGATTAAGGGATTTGATAAAAATGTTTGTATTTGGTATTAATAGTTTAAAAACCTATTTTCTATTGCAAATAAAAAAGACGGTGCCAGTGATGCCATATATCAAAGCTGTTCCCATTTTACTTAAACTTTCAATTTGTAATTTTATGAAATCCTTGTTGAATTCTTTTTTTTTTTTAGGTTCTGTAACAAGTACTATAAGACAAGCTATTTGTTCGAATTACAGCAGTCAAAACATCTGTAAATTTGAACAGTCCTATAATTATGATATTTAAGTATTTTAATGTTTTTATAAACTACTTGAATTTAAGTTAGTTTATTATACAATAGTTTGATGAGAATTATTTCATTTACAATTTTATTAGTTAGGACATTTAAAAAGTATGTCTAAAGTTGAGGTACTACAAAACCATCCTGAGAGCTGCTATTGTTTTAATTTTGAATATTAAATTGATTTTTATTTCTGATTCAAAACCCTACTGACTTCTTTTCAGATTCCTTAGAAACTTGAAAAATGAGTCGTCGGCAAACTCCTATTGATTTTTTGAAGCAAATCATTGGACGACCAGTTGTTGTGAAGTTGAATTCTGGGGTTGATTATCGAGGTGAGATATCTTTCAGTTTTCTAGTATTTAAATTTATTTTAATTATAAAAAGTTAAGTCTATGTTTTATAATAAATTTTCTATGCAAAAGCAAGCCTAGCCAAAGTCTAAGCTGCGAAACAGCATCACTGGGGATAATCTTGTATTTTCGACTTTTTGTCGCCTAACCGAACATCGTATCTTTAAGTCGCCAAAACAAAATATCGCCAATGGGGTCCTATATTGAAGCTGTTGAAAAAAGTCGCCAAAACAAAATTATCGCCAGTGACGCCATATATCAAAGCTGTTCCTAAGTTGCATGATTGGAGGATGAAATATGCAAGTTTTGCTTCCAATATGGATGCTTTGCATATTCTATATTGGTGCATGTTAAATCTTGTTAAAGGTCGAAATTCCTTGTTGTATTTGGTGTGAAATATGAAATACAGTAGACTGCTAGTTCAAATTTTCTCATCTGGCCTGCATCTAAGTTCTTGCTGAACTTTTTTGCACTTGTGACTGTATTTTGACTGCAGAACTTATTATGTCACCCCATTTGTACCTAAAAAGTTTTCCCACAACCCTAATCTGAGTGCAAGTATGAAAATGGATCAGTAAGCTATTAAATTGTAGAAATTTAGGTGAAAAAATAATTTGGAAAACTTGAATGAAATTATTCAGATGTATATAACTATTTGAATTTTCTTTGCTTGATAATATTAAGAATGCGACGGATATGTGGTCAATCAAGGATTTTATGACCCAGAACTTCGTGTATATGAACTGACTTGGGATTGAGATGTCTAATTTAAGAAACCCTGATCTAAATTTTGAAAGCAGTTCTCAATATTTCATCTTTAGCTTTAAAACATTAAAATATCGCACACACAAAAATAAGAATCAGCAAGAGCATCTTAAAAGAAAAAAAAATAAGAATTTTCATCAAATGAAATACTTTCAATTGAAAAAAATTATTATTGATATTTTGTGGTTAATGTCGTATTTAGCAAGCATTTTGATGCATTTCTTTTACAGTTGTCAGCTAAATATAGTTTAATTTCTCTTAATGCTTATTTTTTGAAAATATTGTCCTTTGTGTTTATACTTTTTCACAAACTAAACCTATGAATATTTTTTAAGCATTTCCTGTTATACTTTCTTGTTTGGTTTAAATAAGAATATAAAATTTTTTGTCATTTAATTTTTGCTGAATATGAGCATTGTAACTAAGCATGTATGAATTTCTACATCTTATTTTTCAATAGGCTTTTGAATTGGAAATTAATCTTTTCCTTGTTGGCAGCATATTTGCTATGCCAGTAGGAATTTATTCGTGTGTTTACCAGAACAGATGCAGTACTATAAGTTTATTAGGATTCCATTCCTTCAAGGAATTAACCTCACCTTAATCATTCTGTGTATAATTTCTTTCTCTTGTTTTATTATGTTGTTCCTCATGTGATAGTTACATTTATTGCTTATGGGAAAAGGCAAGAATAGGTGCCTGTAAATGGTCTGATGGACCACAAATCTGGGTTCCCACAATCCTTGCAAATCTAAACAATTGCAGCAACTGTTTCAAGTTCTGTTGAGAGGCTGCAACTGTTAACCAACAATGTATTATGTGTGTTTGTAGTTATACAAGTTTGTAATTTTTACTTTCTCGTATACAAAGAGAAAGTATTGTAATCGTCAAAAAATTCGAACTCGAGATTTTGACGAATCTCCACGTTTTAGACCTCCCTGAGTCCGAAAAACACAATTTTGGAATTATGTCTGTCTCTCTGAACACGATAACTCGAAAACTATTAGAGGTACAGGGATGAAATTTGGTATGTGGTCTTTAAACATAATTTGTAGGTTTCTATCAAATTTTGGACAAAATCCGTCAACGGGAAGTCTGTCTATTTGTATGTCCGCGGTCATGTGAACAATATAACTCAAAAACTTGAATAGCTAAATGGATAAAATTTGGTACACAGTTTTATTGTTATGAATGTAGGTCCGTATAAAAGTTTGGGCCAAATCCGTCAAAAAGAGGCATTCAAATTGCATATTCAATTTCTTTTAATCCGATTCTCATGCGCATGCGTATTGGTAGCAATCTTTTATTGTTGTAAATTTTATTTACAACAATAAATAATGTTTTCAAGCATCAATTGTTAACAATTTTTTTATTGTTGTAATTCAAACCGATTTCATTATTTCAGCAAATATTTTATTCGCGTGCTTTTGCAATTGTTACGGTTGTGGTAGTATAAATTGTTTTCTTGGGAATTCAATTCCAAAGCAGAATTTTCGCTTTAGTATTCATTGCATTGCCATTTTTATCACGCCTGCTTCAAAGTAATATTTTTTTGAAACGTGGCAACAGATATTTGATTTCAGGTTTGTTTGTTTTATTGTTTTACTTTCTCATATACGAAGTATACAAAGAGAAAGTATTGTAATTGTCAAAAAAATTCGAACTCGAGATTTTGACGAATCTCCACTTAGAAAGTATACGAGAAAGTTTAGGGGAGACCACTCCCGCTTTTTTTTTTTTTAAAGCCTTTCTTTCAATAAACGTTTACGTATACCTACCCAACCGGCAAGGAGCCATCCTGGCTCCTAGTTCGGGGAATACTGTGGTGTTAAAAGTCCATGAAAACTCCTTGAATATTATTTGCCTTACTCAGGGCCATGGAAAAGTGATTAATTTTTTGTTGGGTCCTTGAAAAATAAGCAGAATGTTTATCCATTATTTTTTGGGACAGAAGAGAAACCACTTTGTGATTTGATTTTGCCGTGAGAATTCCACCACCAGAAAAGGGTGTTTGTATGGGGGTGCTGTCACACACACAATCATCAATCTTTTCTCTCTCTGTATATTCAAAGACAGCTTAATTTGACAATACAGTAAAAGCCACAGAGGATATTTCTCCTTCGAGTAAAATAGTTCTGCTTTTATCCTAATGTATTTTGGTAAATGATATATTTGAACAGAACTTTGTTTTAAATACCAATAACTGGTTTTCTCTGCAATGAAATCTGTTTTCAAAATGTTTGTTATTTAATTTCAAAAAGCCAGGGAAGAACAGAATAACTCAAAAATTTAAATAGCTAGATGGTTAATATTTGGTACACAGTTTTTGTCATTAGAATAATTGTAGGTCCGTATCAAATTTTTTATTTCAAAAATAAAAGTGCAAATGATTAATTTGATTAAAATTTATCATTTGCATTTTTATGTCTAAAATATGTAATATTATTGATCTTTAATTTTCTTTAAAAGGCCCTTGAAATTTTTTCCTCTTTAAGAGTGGGAACTCTGCAAATCTTGTATTCTAATGATTTTAAAAAGCAGAAAAATTAGTTTCCTATTTTTTAAAAAATATCCCCATTTGTAAAGAATATTTTGATATTTCATCCTCCCATAATCTAAAGGTGAAAGGTAAACTTAATCTGAACTGATTCCAGGCCAGAAATTAATATTTGCTGTTGACATTAAATATTTGCTGTTTGGTTGTGGTAAATTTTATTAGTTAAAGTAAAGTTTACGGTGCAATGCCCTTTCTTTCTGCTTTAGCTCGCCAATTCCTTGCTGTCAAGCAGCAGATGGATTGGCAATCTCCGAACACTCCGACTATTAAAGATAATAGTGAAAATGAATGCTCTAAATCTGTAAAAATGAAACTGCCGAAAATCCCATTACCTATATTTGATGGCAAATATGAAGAATGGAGCAGTTTTGGAAATCAGTTTATGAACCTAATTGCGAATAATGATGATCTTTCGGATAGTGAAAAGTTATACTATCTACGCGCCAGTTTAAATGGAGAGGCCAAACAAGTCGAAACCGAAGACGTCACATTTGATTCTCTCTTCAAAGCACTGAAAGAACGATTTGAAAATAAGAAATTAATCATTAATGCCCACTTGAACGCGGTAATTAATTTTGAAAAGATACAATATGCATCTGCTAAAGACTTAAGAAATCTTCTGGACAATACAAGAAAAAATTTAAGAGCCCTTAAAGTTTTAGAATACGAAAGAAATGAACTATCAGACATCGTTTTGTGAAATGTACTGTTGCCTAAATTATATAGAGAATCCAGAAAGTTATTTGAATCTTCATTGGAAACGTCAGATGTTCCGAAACTGGACAATTTCCTGAACTTTTTAGAAAAAAGAAGTTTAGTTATTGAGAGTATAAGTCGCGATCCAGGCGTTACAGGTAGTAAAAATGTAACCCTACCGCCTCGGAGATACCAATCCTTCCTAATGAACTCAAAATCACTCCCCGAAGACGCCAGAAAGAAGTGTTATTTGTGTGGAGGTTACCACAAGTTGACGAAATGTGATACCTTCCTTCAGCTGGATGTGCGGGATCGCTATTCAGTTCTCAGAAGTCATAAACTGTGCCTCTTCTGCTTGAAGGAAAACCACATGGCTGCTGAGTGCAGATCAAAGGACCCTTCTTGGGTATATGTGGGGGAAGGCACCACACGATGCTACATCGTTCCCCCAAACCAGGGAGGGTAAAAAGAGACCAGGAAAATGACCCAGGGTCAACCCTCCCCGAAAACGAAGAAATGTCAGCTGAAGTTCTGTGCTCAAACGCCTTCTCTAGAGAGAAAACTGAAGCCGGGAAGAAAAGCAATTTATTGCTAACGGCAATGGTGTATGTAGAAGGCTACGATGGTCAGAAAAAGATGTTTCGGGCTATTCTAGACACGCCAAGTCAAGTGAATTTAATGACCTCTGAATGTGCGAATGTTTTGAGATTGAAAAAAGAAAAAGCAATTGTTCCGGTCTCTGGAATTAACGGAACTGTTCGTGCAATAAAATCAAAATTAAAAACAATAATTTCAAACGCAGAAAATAGTTTTAAAGACAAAATAGAATTCCTTGTAGTTTCAAATATTATAGACAAACCTCCATCGAAGACTTTAGACATTACAAATTTGGAACTGCCACAAAATGTTAAATTAGCAGATAAAGAATTTTTTAAGCCAGGCAAGGTTCATTTATTATTAGGAATAGAACCATTTTTTAAAATTCTAAAATGCAACAAGATCAAGATAAATGATTCCTTGATCTTACAAGACACTGTGTTCGGCTACGTCATTTCTGGGAAACTACCTTGCAACCAGACTCTGAAGAATTGTTTGTTGCTAAATGAACACAGTAATTTTGAAAAAATGTCAGAAGAAAACCATTACGATTTAAAAGAGAATCTAGAACTGAAATTAGAGAAGGTGTCGCCTGTAAATGCGTCTCCAAACTATCTTTGCTGTGCTGTGTTTAATGATAAAGACTCTGAACCGGAATTTGAAACTCATGCTGACACAATTCCTTCTCAGAAAAGTCAAAGAACATTTGTTGAGAAAATCGAAAATGAACAGGAATGCGGTGTAAATTTAGATCGCATTCTTTATATGCTGAACCTGGAGAGCATATTTATGATATTGGCTTCACGATAAAAGAAAATGAGAAGACTACAAAATTTGCAATTAAGAAAGTTTACCACCAGAAAGGAAAAACTATCAAACCGAGTATTGAGTTTACGGAAAAGAAATTTGCAAATGTTTCTCAAGCTAAAGATTCTAACTCAAGGGTTCATGAAGTCAGTTTTAAAGAAGAAGTTAGTGCTAAAAGAACTCCACTTCCAAATCTCAAAGGTGTTCAAGGACGGAGAGGTGTGTTAGGAAAAATGTGTCCTGATCCTGTCCGGGTAAAGTCTATTGGAATTTCTGTCGGCGACCTGCTTGCTGATACATCGGGACCTGGTGAAATGGTAATGTCACCAGAATTTTGTGGTAAAACTGACTTGAAAGGTTCGAGCCCTTCTGGACATTTTATTATTTTTTCCGATGAAGCAACTGCTAAGGAAAAGAGAAGAATTGTAGCTTTAATTGATTCTGATGCTACAAAAGCAATAAGAAGATCCGAATTATTTCAAGATGAAATGAAAAATAATTTAATGGATTTCAAGAAGAAACTAGAAAATTTAGATTCTGCAAAAAATGTTGCTATTTTTCAAAATATAACAGAAGAAGTAAAAATATTACTGGCAGAAAATCTCGCTAATTTGGTCTCCAGAGGAGTGAATACAGAAAAGATACCTGAATGCAGCCTTTAAGGGAATTGATCAGCTGTTCTTCAATAAGAAGTGTTTTATTTAGTGACATTCCATACTCCGCTGATGGCGAGTGTTTCAAAGAACTGTGAGACTGTTTCAAAGACTGTTTGCACAAAAACTGAATTTTGGACACTTTGCTACCATGGGCTAATGACATTTTTAAATTAATCAGAACATTAAGTTTATTTTCAGATTTCTAGATTTTAAAAAATCACCTGTACCAGAATGTTGCTCCTGAATTCCTGGGAAAAAGGTAACACCTAGAAATGTCATGAAGCTTGTACAGGGAAGAAAGTTAAAAGATTGAAATTAAGTGTCTCCAAAGGGCAGAAATAATTCTTGTAAACAGTAGTAAATAATTAAATTTAGTAGTAAGTTAATAGAAGAGTATTTAGTAAGTTAAAAGAACTAAATATCTATTTATATAAAATTCTTTCTTAAGAGTTGAAGAAGTGTTGATCAATATTAGCATTTACCTTGATAGAATTAAACCAATTGTTTTTCCTAAAGATTGTAAATTAATGTGAGTGTTATTGAATACTTTTGTTTGTAAAATTTTAATGCTAAACCATATGAAACGTGTTGTTCAGAAGCAATTTTGATATAAATGAAGAGGAGATTATTTAAGTAATCTTCATAATAAGATGAAATTATTCTCTCAGAAAAGAAAATCCTTAAAGAACTTTAAATTCATTGGTTGGTTTAAATGATTTAGTTTTGATGAAGAGTGATAACTTACAGCCAAGTAAATGTGGTTTAAGTAGAGTAGCCGACATTATTAAATGCTGTATTGACAGAGTTGATATTTAAGAGCTCCTACTGGAATAATTAGAACAGGGATGTATTACTGTAAATGAATGAGATGGTGTAAAAAGTTAAAGTAGTAAGTGTCATGTTTACGTTACTTTTGCTATTGAGCCATGATATTTCAATTAGTGTGTTTTTGTATTTGTGTTTTATGTAATTTTGTTTTCTTTTATTTGTCTTATATTTTTAAAAAATATTTTTCCATTGAATTTTGTTGTTGAAATTGATATTTCAAGGCCCCCCGGAATGTTGACGCGCCAACTGTGTTTGGCGCCTTGTCGGGGTCGCCAAATGTAGACGCCAAAGATTGTTTACTTTTTGTGAGAAGCGTTCGGGATTTGACGGTGTAATGACGTGTGAGCAAAGGGCTCATAACTGTTATAATCCGGAATAAAGAAATTTAATGGAATTTGTGTGAAGAAGTTTTATTCAGGATCTGTTGATCTGTTAAGATGCCTGTGAGTATAGGGCTCACTGTTTAAGGCTAGAATTCCTGGATAATCACACTGGTCCGTCACAAGAAACACCTGCATAAATGACACTCTTTCCTCGTCGTGTCTAACCACGTCGTTGAAATTTTCCTTGGAAAATCATAATCAATGAATTCACATTCGGAAGCATTATTTTGCGCATAACAAGAACTTCAGTAAAATAACATGAAGAATAAAGTATATAAAACGAGATAAAAACATTGAAGCCGAATTTGTTTTAATATGCGATGATCGACGGCGAAATAATGCTGGGCGGCTCCTTTTTACTGTCTCGTAAACGAAGTATACAAAGGGAAAGTATTGTAACCGTCAAAACATTCGAACTCTAGATTTTGACGAATCTCCACGTTTTACACCTCCCCGAGTTCGGAAAACACAACTCTAGAATTATGTCTGTATCCAGTCGGATTTCCTGTGCCAACAAAGAGGTTAAGTGGTAAAACCGCTGAGCTGAAGTTTTACAAAACGTTCCGATGAACTTTGACACATTAAAACATGAAGTGTAAGAATTTCTATAAATAAACTTCGCTCTGACTCGAGTTCTATCCTCACATGCCTGTGCCAGCTGGTTCTTAACCTCCGATCATTAATATGGTTAGAAAAAAAGTAGAATAACAAGATATACTGACCAAATAAATTTTAAATGAACAATAAATTTTAAATAATTAAAATCCCGTCAGTAAGCCGGAAGGTAAATGTAGATTCCTTTTGTTTAACCAATTAAACGCTGACGTTGCGAAAACAAACGTTAATTTCTAATTTTTTTAAGATATACTCTACATTTTATTTTCCAGAAGTAATATTTTTTATTTGATTCTCTATACTTTAATTGTTGTAATACATTTTTTTGTTTCACATTAGATTGAATTTTAACACTTACAAATATTACTCTCTTTACGTGTTTTGATGCTGGAAAAAAGTCTACTTTCAAATAATAATTGTAATGGCACTTTCTTTTCTTTTCTGTTAGAAGATGTCTCCTCTCTCTCAATAAGTGTAGGCTATGCAGCATTCTAAGTGTCATGTACACCCTCTATATAAAAGAAATAATACCTCTCTCATCTTCCTATCATGCATCTACTTAGATGCTACCTCAAACAGATCCGCACTGTAAGGTGGCTTGTCCTCTCATCTTGCATGCAGTTACCGTAGGTTCAGTTCCCTGCCTTCAGGTTTTTTTGCCAATCATCAAATGTCTCCTTTTAGCCTTCCTTAATTTCTTTTATTTAAATTTCAAGAATTCTCACCCACAATATGTTGTTTTTTTCCTCTCCTTAAATATGTTTTAGATCTTGCTTATCACATTTTGTGTTTTATTTAATTCTCTACTTATACGAAGTTTCTTAGAATTTGAATTCTGAGCTGAAAGTATTCTAACTCGATTCCTATGAAAAGTGCGATTCTTTTCCAAAGATAAAGAATCCTCGTATATGTAAAGATCAGCATTTATTCATTCAAATAATTTACACCTAAGATGACTTCACTCCAAATACAGTTATATCTAAACTATTAAATCCTGTATGGAATGAGAGAATTTTTTTATATCAGTTTTGAAATTTTTATGATAAATATATGCAAATTAAAGAAAGAAAATATCAATCAAAAATCCGTTAGTTTTTACAAAGTTGTTTATAGAACAATTTAGTCTATGCGTGATAGCTGAAGTGTGAATCTATGTAGTCTTTTATTCCCATATTAATAATTCATTAGTAACAGTTACTGGAGATAGCGCTTGGAAGCTCTGAAGGAAAATGGCCATGAGATTTGTCAACGGTTGCACTAAAATGCTTACTACTCCTCAGTTTTATGCCTTAAAGTATTCCTGTTTTAGTTTATTTTTCTAGTGACAGTGTTTGGTCATTTTGGTACGTTGCATTACGCCAGCATCATCATCAAAATAATACAAAGTCCAATGTAGAAACAGTTTAGCAGTATATCAGATGTATTTAAAGTTAGAACAGAAGTCTTCTGCGAAAGGTATGTTATTGTTTTACTTCTCTGAATAGTGCAAAATGAAGAAAGTATTTTATATTAACCCTTTGGGTACATTTGACGAGTGAGACTACTCGTCGTCTGCTTACTTGGGCGAAGTTACGGTGGACGAGTCTGACTCGTCATCTGAATTTATATTTCTGGTCCTGCCAAATTATAATATCCGTGGGCGTCCTACAAGTAGCGATGCGCCACATCGTTTGCAAGCGAAAAATTGGGCACATTTTCTGGAGAATATTCCGGCAACAGAATTAAAGAAACACCCTACGAAACGGTGTCGCGTATGTTATAAACATAAAATAAGAAAAGAAACCACTTGGCAATGCAAACAATGGCAGGTACCTTTGCATTTACCGACATGTTTTGAAAAAACCACACGGTACTAAATTATTAGACTTTAAGTTGGTTCTTGCTCTATATAAATATTAATATTTTGTTTCATTTAAAAAATTATATATATTTTGTAACTAAAATGCTGTTTGAAATATATATTTATATCACCAATATAATTATATTCCAAATAAAATGTATTACTTTTACATATTAATCCATTTAGCGACAAATTAAATCCGCCCCATGGGCATAAAAATCTTGAAATAATTCAGTACTCAAAGAGTCAAAGAATGAAACCTAAACATTTTTAACCAAAACTTATTTTTCTCTTCCCAAACCAATATTGTTGATTTGGGTTTTTTTTTTTGTGTGTGTGTGTGTGAAAAATATTATCAGATGATTAAAGGATTTGATAAAAATGTTTGTATTTGGTATTAATAGTTTAAAAACCTATTTTCTACCCAAGAAGAGAAAAAAAGGGGGGGGGGGGGTGATTTTTTAATCTAGTGTTTTTTAAATGTTGCGAGAGAAAGTTGGGGAGAACACTCCCGCTGGTTTTACTGTAGTTTTCAGTGTGCAGAATGACATCAGTAATATGTAAATCGTCCAGGAGGGAAAATATAAATATGAGATCATTCTCATCTTTTGTATTCTTATTCTTGGTGTACTTCTTGCAGTAAGACTGTGAAGGTTTCACAGTTTGTTCAAACTGCTTTTCATATGTAAATATATTCATCTGTAAATGTCTGTCTTCATAATGCTTGTCGTCTTTTAAAAGTCTTCCACACCAATGCTTTTAGATTCCACCGACGCGTTAATGGACGCTCTGCTAAACCTTAACCGTCATTGACGATCAAAGGCCATCACTCATGAAGATCAGGCATGCGCAGGAACAGCGGAGAAGGCATGTTCTTATCGTAACGAACAACTGCATGTTATTGTCCCAGCCTCGTGTAAATTCACCCTAATGCATTTATACATATTGCAATACATGGTCTGCTGTTCAGTAATACATGGTTTGCAGTAAGGGTCTGTTGGTGTTGTGGCTAACTGCTTTTTCCGGCTAATGGTCATATTGCAATTTAAGGTTTTGAATTTGAAATATTTTTATCCTATCAAAGGAGTCAAATTAAGTCTTTAATTTTTTCCTTGGATAAAATGGAATTTATTGTGGATTCCGCAATTCATATTTTTTGATATTCTGCTTACTTTTTATAGAAATGTATTTTTTTACACATTAGTAATATGTGAATTAAGATGTTTTTGCCTTTTCAGTTCTCTACATCATTACGCAGAAGAAGAGGGTGTAATGCAAGCAAAGGATTTCTTGTTAAAACTTTTCTCATTTTGTAAAAAGTACTCCTCATGAAAATAAATCACTTTTCTTATCTTGGAAGTATGTTCTGCATTCAATAAATAGTTCACAGTTTTTGAAAAATGAGCATATAAAATATATACTTTTAATCTCACCAAAGAAAATATTTGGTATAGCACATTAGCACTATAAGGGGCCATCCACAAATGATGTCACGCTTGGAGGGGGGTTCGTGAAATTGTGACAGTTTTTGAGAAGAGGGGAGGGGATAACAAGAAGTGTGACATCACACATTTTGGTTAAAATAAAAACATTTAAAATCAGCAGAATAAATTTTGAAGTTATTTTGAAATTACCAGAATTTGCGGATATTTTTTTAATCAGGGCTAAAACAACTTTCATGTTATTTTTTTTCACTTATATTCCTTTCTTTTCGAAAAAAGGCATTCAGAGTAGGTTCTGATGAATTTAAGAAAAGTGGGGCATGGCAAAAAAAAAAGGCCCAGTCGTCAAAAGCCGGAAGGCAAACGTAGATTCCTTTAGTCCGGGGATAGAAGGAAAAGAACATTTCGCCTTCTATTTTCATAAGGATTAGAGCCGCAAGAATGAAAGAGGGTGGAAGAGACTGCAAATGACGAGAGCTTTCCAACAAGGGGTAACATACATAAGTTGAAAGGCACTTTAAGTTAAGGGGGAGGGAAAATCACTTTTCAGCTCATAACTTCTAAGCAATTGCAGCTATCGAAAAAGTTTAAATGCAAGAATTGTTCTTTATGATAAGGCGATAATTCGCCTAATTTAAATTTTCTTTCTATTTTCAATTGTAAAGGATTGATGGGGAAATGAAAATTTCAACCCTCCACCATTTCCACCCCCTTTGGAGCTGGATAGCCCATCTACGAACTCGACCGAGATTTTCACTATCCTTACAACATATCCCACGCTGATTAAAATTAAATAAAAATTACTTCAGTTATCGTGTTCACAAGATAACAAGGTAAAAAGCGTTATATATATAAACTTTTTATCGAAGAGTGGCTTGGGGTTCTAGGAGTCATGAACGGTGAAGATCTGCAGAAATTTTCCGGAAGTCGTGT
>BGPR01025131.1:0-22586 GCA_013235015.1 Araneus ventricosus | reverse complement strand
TCTGACGTTCAGTTTACGTATTGCTCAGGTAGACTGTGGAAGTGCTTGTGGATCGAATATATATGTTTTCTTCTTCCTGACAGGCGGCTCATACTTGAGTATTTTTCAATTTATTAAATTTTCAGCTACTCTGTACATATATATATATATATATATACTATATATATATATATATATATATATATGTGTTAGAAAATTAAAACAACATCAACTACCATAAGGCAAAAACATGAAAAGACGGCATACAAACATATGTGCGAGTCTACCAGAGCACCCAAAAGCTCCAGAAGGGCAATGACATAGCGATAGAACACATATATCAAAAGAACAAAAACAGGTAGCTGTATCAAAAAGCATTCTAGAATCAACAAAAAACAAACATAATCAAAAAGGAGCGCAACAATTATTACAACATCCTCTCTAAACCTCGTAAACACAAATAAACTAAATGCAAAACAGAATTAATAGTATATAAAACTAACACATTATAAACAAAATAACATGGGAACATAGGAGTGTGGATCCAGATCACAAGAAACCTCACAAAAAATACAAATAATTGAAGTTATATAAACATCAAAGACAAATTACAATACCGCGTATGCCAACCATCGTAAATATACATATTTAGAAGACAATATAAAACAGAGCGCTCAGATGTAACCTCTGGTGTTTCACGTATTTCCTTGACAACCCCAAAATCGTTAAACACGCATTTCAACGTGGTCAAAACACCCCGAAATCGGTTTGCACTGAATTTTACGTTCATTGTAGACTGTCTCTAAGATGTAACTCAACATACTTTTCAGATTTCTTACCCCCCTTTCTCAGTTTGACATCTTGATTGATTATCGGGGAACACAGGTCAACAGAAGACTGATAAGGATGTACTTACAAATTGGAGCTTTCACAGGATGAAACCCCCACTCCCCTGTGGTGTGGGGAATTTTTTTAATCTCATTTACATTGAGGTTATATTTCGGAAAATTGCATTCGTCAGTTTTTTTTGTTCATGTCAGCCTGGTTTGATACTGTATGTTTCAAATTACTATTCTTTTTAATTTATGTGATCATAGATTTTTTTTTTTCAATGCCATATAATGCTTTAAAGATCCATATCGAATGGTTTACGTAAAATGAATATTGTGGTTTTAAGTAAAATAGATTTTTGTTCCAATAAAATTCAAAAGCATAAAAAAAATTTGAAAGCCTAAGGCCAAGAAAATCTGCTATTTATATATAGTTGAACCAGTGATTTGAATCAACACATTTCACCCACGTTCAACTAGTTTTATGATATTAATGTAAACTTCTTTCCTTAGCTAATAATCTCCATCTACTCATTTTTCATTTATAAAAATAGAGTAAATTAAATTTTTGACTCAAAAATAGAGCAAGTTTTAAGGTATGAAGACATTATTTTTATTGTTTTTATCTCCAGATCAAATAATTTGGTTTACAATTATTTCATTATATATGTATTTGATTTTTATTAAAAAGTATTTTCAGGGTTTTAGTGTATTTTTTGAACTGACAGATTCTTCATTATTACAACATTTGAAAAATATGTTTTAGAATTCATAAAGTACAATGAAAAATTCGACGAATAATTATCATTTTATTAAATAATTATTAGCCGAAATTTATTACAGGTCACTCTATTTAGAAAAAATAACGTATGGAAATAAAATTAAAGAAAGTGGAAAATTTTTATTTTTTACATTGTAAAAAATATTTTCTTTTGTTGAGCGAGGAAAATATAGTTTAGATGAAAACGTTATCATTAAATTTAATGTTTGGGTGGTGTGATCTTATCAGACTTTTAATAATCTTATTATGGACTGATAATATCTGCGTAACTCTCTACGTTTATTTGAATAATCAATAGAGATGTTTATTCTTTGCTTTAAAATAAAAAAGAAGACAAAAATATTTCTCAGAAATATTATACGAATACTGTATTTGCATTAGTTCCTTGAAGCACAATTTTTTTTTCCCTTGATGTGTTATTAGCGTTCTTCTATAAATGATTAAAACCTGCCAGCTAGTTACTTTCCGGTAAATGCATACCAACACAAGTTAATTTTCATTCATGCTCTGAGAAAGAAATCCACTAATATATGTTAGAAACCATTGTTCATCCAAGATCCACTAATAACAACTGAAGACTGATCTTTCAGTAATAATAAACGATCCTCTGGCTTTGGATTATTTCAAAATATTACCGTCACCACCAGATCATGTGTTTATTACATTATCTTATAGGTACATGCTGTAAATTTGTAGTGTAATTTTTTTTTTATAAAATTATGATTTATCTTGCTCCATTTTCTTCATTCTAGAACTTTCAAATAATATTTCAACTGTAAATAAAATATTTATTTTCTATATGTTTTGACATTTTTATTTTATTTAACTTATTTGAAGAGTAAAGGGTCAGTTTTAAGCATTCAAATTTGCTTTATTTTCGAAAAAGGCAAGTACAGGAGCAGCCCCAAAACTTGTATTCTCACCGAAGAACGGCCCCGAGCATCTATGAAGTGTCATATTTTGTCTTCCAATTAACAATTTTACCAGTGATACCATTTTAATAACTTTTTACTGATCTTAAAGAGCACGAGAATTTTTGTCAAGAAGTATTTCAGTGAATCAATCATGCTATACCCACTGGCAGTTTTGTCCGTATGGGAATACAAACAAAAATTGCTGACCCTACTACCCAGTCATCTTACGGCAGTAGTGATATAGATCGAATAGGTTTTGAGGCCCCCTAGATGCACGAGGCGAGCGCCTCTAACACCTGTGCGAAAAATCGCCACTGTATATACCAGTCCTCTGTTACGACCTTTCTCAAACTGATTCTCTATCTGTTTATGTCACATGTTTTTCACGTACAGATAGACATAACCATCTGTTAAAAGCACTGTATCGGGGAACATCGTTGTATACTGCTGATACTAATCCTATTGAGAGTCTGATATTATCTGCAGCTCAACTGTGTAGAGATTATTTCAATTATCATTGAAAATTTGTATTTCTTCCTAGAACCCAAAACTATTTCTAAGAAAATATTATTTCTTACTTCAGAGACTGCATTTATGCATTGGTTCCTTGAACCATTACAGTTTTGCTGATTTGCTATTAAGCATTATTCAATATGTGATCAAATCTAAATGCTTAAATTCCAGTGCTTTTGGTAAATCTTATACCAATTCTGAGGTGAATTTTAATAAATGCTATGAGACAAGAATCCACTATTATGTGTTACAAACCTTTGATATATCCGATATTAACAAGCTTAAGGACAGTTCTTCCAAAAATAATAGCAGTCTCAGGCATTGAATTATTTCCAAATTCCACCATCACATACTATATAATGTGTTTTATAGCAATATCTTGGATGTGTGTGCGTGTGCTGTAATTTGTAAAGTATAATTTTTTTATATAATTCAGATTTATCTACACGTTTTTATTTTCATTCTGAACTTGAATGGATAATTATAAAACTGCAAACACGATATTTATTTTCCAAGTAGTATGGTATACATGAATGAGATATATAATTTAATTTTTAAAATTTTGTATAAAGAATAAAGTGTCATTTTTATGCTTATAAAATTCCCTTTATATTTAGTACGAAAAGACCCAAAACTGTTTTTGAATAGCACAAAAGGGAACCTGACTAATTTCGAATATGTGGTAGATTTTCCTCCCTATTCTTTCGATTTTACCAAGTTTGTAAAAAACTATCTGTAGAAAATAATTCAACAATTTTGTACTTCGTACCAAGGCCCATTTTCGTAAAATTGATTGAAAAAATGTTGATTGCTTTTACCTTCTCGTATACGTAGTATACAAAGAGAAAGTACTGTAATCATTGATTGTAAATTCGAATTTTGATATATCTCCTCGTTTTACACTTCGTGTTTCTGAATACGGTAACTCCTAAACGCAACCCTAATTGTAGATAAGGGTCCAATTTTCGTTTAAATAGGCTCAAAAAACTCTAATGCCCTGTCTAAACTCTAATATACCTTTCTTTTCGATAAAAAAGTTATAAATAAAGAATTAAATTTAATTTTGAAAATTTGGCCACGGGATGCTCTATGACCGGTACTATAGTATAAAAGTTTCAAATTTTGTTAATCTAGGTGAATTAATTTTCTGTTTATTATAATAAAAGATAATATCTTGCGTGCTAAATAACGGTATATGTATACGTTATTTCTTCTAACATTTAGTCTAAACGTAAACTTTATTTTGAGAATTATTAACTCGTGCTCTTAACAAGCATATAGTACAAGTTTCAGTAAAAAAGGTTTGTAGTATTAGTTAATTTAAAACATTATTCAGGGGATAAGAAGGTTATTTCTAATCCTTCATATGTATTAATTATTACAGGCGGTTTTATAGAATACAGATTATTATGCGACTATCCATATAATAAGTATTTATGTGCATACAAAACGGATTAATCCAGTTAAACACTGTTTATATTTGTGATCGTTTCTCAATTTTCTACCTTTTACGGAGTACTAAATCAAGAAGCAATATGAAAACTTTTATTGCGACATCAAAAATTAGTAAAAAATAATTATATATATGTATGTAATTATTTTTTACTAATTTTTGATGTCTTTTTTAATTATATTTAATTAATTTTTAATATATGTATATTAAAATTTGAATATATGAATATTTGATTAATTTTTGAATATATATAATGGCATTGTTTTTAATCCTTAAAATTTAGTAAATTAATTTTAAATTCATAGAATAATATGCTGACGAGTAAATAAAGTGAAGTCACGGATATAAAAAAACTACTAATATAAAATACAGCCAGCAGCTAAAATACAAATATAAATAAACGGCAAAAAATTTAAATCACAAAGATCTTAAAAATCATCAACTTTTATTCAGCTTCAATAATGTTCACTTTATTAGATATTCAAAACATGAAAAATAGGTATACGCGCGGTGTGTATTTTTGTCATTTGGTGTTGTTGACACGAGCAATGTGCAGAAAATAGATCCCAACTGCCCATCTTGAAGACCTGAAGTGTTAATTTATCACACAACAGGTGGGCTCTCCGAAGGCAGTAAGGGCTAGTTTGAATAGGATCCTAGCTGAATAGAACGGATTCTTGTGGTTAGTCCCTTCGAGGGGTTGCTGATTACCCATGGATCAGAGGGGGGAAGAGAATGAATCCGCTGCGCTTTTGGAACATGTTCTGTTCGGAGGAGGGCGCACTTTTAAAACAGATAAGGGGTCTTCGAACAATCGCTTTTCGAATCGCTTTACAAGGGAGACCGAACCACTCAGAGGGTTAAAATTCAAGTATATCAAAAGTATCTGTACATACAGTAATCAGCACTACAAGAACACACAGAAGTTAGAGCTATACAGCTTCGAAAAATTCCAAAAGTCAAATAGATATTATGCCTGGTTTTAAAACAACATAAATGTAGACCTCAATCAAAAACCAATATCATACTACACGAAGAAATATTTCAGACAATGTCAAAAAGTGTGCCAACAGGAAAAAAGAAGAAAAAAAAGCGCGTATAAAATTAATCATTATTAAATTAAAAATCTCCAGTAAATTACAAATACAAACATTTTTTATACATTGTATGTAATACAATATTCCAAAATATATGTAATAATACAGTATTCCAAAATATCTAAAAAAAATAAGGAGTTACATAATAACGCTATAAACAATGACAAACCACAACCTGAATCCAACCAGAAGTACAAAGTAGAGAAAAAATTAATTCATTAATTAACAGAGGGATGCACCACTTTAAGTTCGTTGCAAATTTTATGCGAGATAAAACAAATACTCCAGAGCTAACCAATGGACTATGGAGTCTTAAGAAAGCTAGAAAACCAAATGTGTTTGTTTGTCTCTGAATAACGAGTGAAATGGAAATCAAGAGTATGGGGGCAGTCGAACGTGAGATGGTCAGCATTCCTCAGGCAAACGCAGATGCAAGAAAGGTTATTAATTTGTTTAAAACGATATAAATAAGCAGGAAAATGACCATGCCCACAAATAAAAAATAATAATTGTCTATTATGCGTTAATAAATTAAAATCAACAGTTGGAACATACCCTTTAACTCTGACACATTTGCCAGAGTCCTCCCAATGTCGCTGCCAGCTATCTAGAAATTAATTTTGAATTTTCCTTTTCACATATGTATAAGGAGCGGGGATATTCAGTTCTTGACCATCGGCAATTGCAGTTTTGGCATATTGGTCAGCCAGCTCGTTACCTGGGATTCCGGCGTGAGCCTTCACCCAAGACAAGGCGACCGAACCAATGGCTTGAAACATCTTTGATTCAATATGATTTATAAATAAGGATTGAGAATTAGTTTTTTAAGAACTTCTATAGAAGATAAACTTTCCTTAAATATGTTAATTTTATACATATTTTCCAGAGCCCAGCACGCGGCAAAATTAATTGAGGCGATCTCGGTCTGGAAAACGGAATTATAACTGGCTAACTTACACTGGAAAGATTCAAAGAGATCGTTATCGCTAAAAATGTACACCGCATCCCGGACATTGTCTCCAAATCCCGGAAACGTCACTGTACACCTCAAAATCGGGACTTTCAATAAGAGTAGAAAATTCCAAAATTCTCTAATTAATATTTATATTATTAACTTTAATGAATGAATCAATGATCTTTAATGATTAACGTCAATAAAATCAAAATTCATCATTCATTCATTCAAATTTTTTGCAAAAACCTGAAATTAAATATCTAATGCGTTGGCAAAGACATGGAGAGGGGACAAACCCAAAAAGGCATTTAAATAATTGGTTGGGCAGGACCTAATGATTTAGAAATTTTTAGGAGAGCAACTCTCTGAACTGAATGCAGATTAGTGATTTGTTGTTTGGTAAAGGACCCCCCTCCCACTAGACAGCAGCTCCATACAGTAAGGAAGGTTCAATGACTGATTGATATCAGTGTTTCAATAAAGAAGCACTGGTACCCTAATTAGGACCAGCAATACTGTTAAAATTTTTGATTAAGTTACATGCTTTTTTATGTAGATTTAGGATATGAGGAGACCAGGATAGTTGATTATCTATAATAATACCTAAATATTTTAAGGAGCTTACTGCCTGGATGATCCTACCAGGAATTTTATTACGGATTGCGTTTTAAAGTATTAAGACCCTTTTTCTACCTGTTACGGTTTTGTGTGCCTCTGAAGACGACGAAAAGTGTCTTCTCAGAGGCAAACCGTTCTATCTGTCGCCCACGAAAATTTGTAACATCGGAACCCCACACAAGTACTATGTCCGCTGAAATCGCCGAACAAGAGTAAAGGCGTTGGTAGCTGGTCCACTAAGTTGTCCAGGTCTTGTTGATTAACGACATCGTGAGATGGCAAGTAAACGCAGCCGACTGTAACTAAACTTAGAACATGAACCTGTACAGCCACAGCCTGCAATGAAGTGTGCAAAAAAACATAAGAAAGGCGCAGTTCGTGAACGCGCTGTAGATTTTTTGTGAAAACGTGTGGATAAAATCATAAAACAAATGTTTCGTATTAAAGTGTAATTCAATTATCAATCTCTTAAATAAAATATTTACACAGATTAGTATAATGGTTCGCATGTAGCAAGGGTATGTGGTAGCTTGTGATATATCTATTCTGTAACCATTATACTACTCTATGTAAATATTATATTAAAGATATCGATAATTAAATTACATATTAATACGAAACACTTGCTCTATGACTTTATCATGACGTTTTCACGAAGACTCTACTGCGCGGACCCGAACTGCGCCTTTACTATGTTTTATATAGAGTAGCTCTTGATGGCGCTATCTTTTGACAGTATATAGAACTACATTTCGCATACGCGAAATAAACACTATTTACTACAAATGTTCATATTTCCCGTAATATTCAAATTTTTGAATTAAAATTTTAATATACTGTTTCTTTTACCTATTGTCAAGTATTCTGCAAGTTTCGTATAATTTGAAAGAAGACTCTTCATGATATTATGAAAAAACATCCGGAGTTTGAAGTTTTCAAATTAATACCGATTTTTACTTATATTCAGATAAATATTTTTATTGTCACACTTTGTGTCCTAGTAATTTAATTTAAGTAATTGTCCTAGTAATAAGCTCTTTAAAATGACACCAGAATCAATCTTCTAGCTAAACGCGTTTCCACGCTACGCTTATTTATATCCTTACATAAAGCTAATTCGTAACAATCATGCGCATGCATCTGCACTGGTACGATGACGTCACAAGCAAAACAAATACTGTGCGACAAACTCTCACAGATATTATCTATCTGTTGTGGGGTCAACCATTCTTTTCACATTTTTAGTCTCGTAGTTATCAGCGATTCAAATCCGACGCTAATTTGTCGCACAAAAACGTTCGACCGACTGTCACTGTAATGAGCAGAGAGACGTTTTGACTTCAATATTTTTTGACTGAGAGATATTCATCGGCTTCAAATCAAGACCGCAATATGATTAAAGCAAAGAGTGAAGTTCTTTATAACTCTCCTGGCACTGGCCATGTCCTCATAATTAATGTCACCCAAATGTGTTAAGACTATCGCTAAAATCCGTGAAAAACTATCAGCAACTAAATTCTGTCTTCCGGTAACATGACGCAGGTCTGTAGTGTACTGACTTATAAACTTTAAATTTCTAATCTGAAGAGGAGAACATTTATCACCCTTTTGTCGGCATGCATAAATAAGCAGTTTATTGTCAGTGTAAACGACAAAATTTCGACCCTCAACCATTTACCGAAAGTGTTTTATGACCGTGTAAATGGCTAATAATTTCCTATCGTAAGTACTGTATTTCTGCTCAGAATTGTTGAATTTACTTGAAAAAATAATTAATGGTAGGTTTTCTTGAATTACGCTTTGTTGCAAAACCGCTCCTGAAACAAAATCTGATGCGTTCTACAACAAGAGATAGTTTTGCGCCTGGTAAAGGATGCGCTAATAATGAAGCAGCGCCAATTCCATTTTTTACTATTTTAAAAGCAGTTTTCTCGCTTTTAGTCCAGAAAAGAGGTGTTTTATCACTCTTTGACTTTCTCTCTGTTAAGTCATTTAAACACGATTTCACTTTAGCTGCATTCTATGATAAAATTTTATCAAAGCCAAAACTCTGCATAAATGTTCAACAAATTTCGGTAAAGAGAAATCTAAAAGTACCTTGACTTTCTCTCAGGAAACGGCTGAATACAGTCTTTGGAAAACAAGTTTCCCAAGAAATGCCCTTTGGGTGCTCCGAAAACACATTTGTTCAAGTTAATTAAAAGACTGAAATCGCTTAAGCGCAAAAGAACCCTATCCAAGTCCAACCTATGCTGTTCCTCCGTCTCTGAAAAAATGAAAATGTCATCCAGGCAATCAAATCAATGCAAAAATCTAAATCACGTACTACGTTATCTATTAAACTTTGAAATGTTTGTGCTGCATTACATAAACCAAAAGGGCATCAATATGTACTCGAAATGTCCTATCGGTGTTATAACCGTGTTTATGGGAATATAAAAACCCTCAATAGGTATTTGGTTGTATGTCTTCACTAAATCCAGTTTCGTAAAAACTTTCTTGCCATGTAAGTTATGAGAGAAATCTTGAATATGGGGTATTGGATATCGATCAGGGACAGTACTAGCATTTAATCGACTATAATCCCCGCATTCTCGGTACTCACAGCCTTTCTTTGGAACGTTCCACGGACTTTTGGATGGTCGAATAATGCCCTGTTTTAATAACTCTGAGAATTCCCTTTAAACCATATTATGTTTTTCGGGTGATAACCGCCGTGCCTTTGAAAATACTGGTGGTCCCAATGTCTCAATGCAGTGTGTCACTCTATGTGGTCTATGATTATTTTGGACGGAATTTAGGGTTCCAGGATATTTTACCAATACTTCTTTATAAGGATTCTGAGTAGAAAATAATGTCCAATCCAATGTTGGTCCAAGACAAGAAATTCCGTCGGATAACAGTTTGGTCAAATTATGGATCAATCAACTATTTTTAACATCGACTATCAATCCAAAACGCTAAAAAAAATTTTCATTAATTATAGGATGCGAGTTATCTGCAATTATAAACATGAAAGAGAACCTAGGACGCAACCCGAAGTCTAGTTCTAACTGCTTTAAACCCAAGGTTCGAATCTGAGAACCATTTTATGCATATAAAAATGAATGAATGTTTCGCTGGTTGAAGCCAGTCTTTTTAGAAACCAACTAATGGCCACACCGCTGTCCACAATAAGTATGAGACCTGTCAATTTATCATAAATAAAGAGGCGAATATGCATTGCCTACCATCCGTCGTCGCTACAGAAGAGCCAGTTAGTTTTCCGAATGCTGACAAGGATTTATGCATTTACGTGTCTTTGCCTTTTTTCTGAAACGATAATGATACCAACATACAATACTTAGGTTTTCAGGGGTTTGACCTGAAGATTGTGAACTTCGATTTCTCCTCCAGCGAAACGAGCTTATCGCTTAGAGAGTCTGTCTTCGCTAGCTCTTAAAACCAAAATTTGTCACGCAATGCCTGAATTGATACGGAGTCTTGCTCTTGACGAACTTCTGACAGCGCTTGAAAATAAGATATTTCACAAATTTTTTCAGCAACCATAGCTAACTCACCTACAGATTCTTTACAAATCGACAAAATCTGTTGAACATATATGTGCAAACGTTGTTGCCAAAAGGTACGCAACACATCATCATTTAGTTTTCTAGCAGATAAATTCTGCATTTCAACTAATAATTTTGATGATAGCTTATAACCTAATTGTATATCCTGTAAAAGCAACTTGAACTGCGCCGATTCTGACTGTGAAAAAAGTTCAATGATTTTCGATTTCAAAGTATCATAAGCTCTAGTATGAGGAGGATTACGAATGATACCGCTAACTACAGACAAAACCTGTCTAGACACCAAGCAAAGATATTTAGTTTCCTCATTTGAAGTTCCCGCTATGACGAATTATGATTTAAGCGGACGGAACCAAAGTTCTGGGCCACTCTTCCAAAATGGAGGTTTCTCTGAATGGAACCCGAGAAAGTTCAAGACTTAAACCATTGGGCTTTTCCTCCTTATTATCCTCCATTTAAAAAGTTTCAACAGTTACGAACTAAACTTCAAACAAAAATTCATTAAATACAAAATTGAATACAAACAATTCACAGGAGAAAACATTTGAAAGTCGCAAGTTGAAAAACCTTTTAAACTTTAAAATTTAAGACAAAAATATTTCACCTTATTTGGAAATTGACCAGCTGCAGGATAATTGCGAACTCCAAACCCCGCAAGAGTAATAAAAAGTCGATCAAAAGAAGAAACCAAAAATTTCTTACCATACTTCAGAAGAAAAAAATATCCCTACGAGACTGTGATTAACCAAGCATCAGTAAGTCCCATCTTATGATCATATCAAGGAATAAGCAAAAGGGGAACTGATTACGTCCGGCGTAATCACTTGTAGGGAGGTGTAATGAGACGTAACTCCTGAAGTGAAACCAAACAAGTTTATTCCATACCAACAGAAGACACTTAGACAGTGAAGATTATTACTGGTATTGGCAATGGGGAACTTCAGCATTTTTTTAAAACAAGTGAAAGCCATCCGCATTGTAGAAAAAATCTTTCTAATTTCAAATATGCAAGTGAAATTTTACATAAAAATTTATTTATTTAAATATTGAGAGCGAAAGATGCACTGAAATAGCAGGAATCATGTTACAATCCGAAACGCACTCTGATTGGCAAAGTAGATTTTGACGTCAAAGTTGCTTTCCTTCGCATACTTCTCTTTTGCTACTTTTGTGCCGTGCTTTCAATCAAAGGCGTTTGTACCAGCTAACATTGTAAAACTGAAGTTTTTGGATTTTCTAATATTCAACGTTCAATTTCACAATGGATATTGGTTTTGCACAAGGTAAATCGGATAATTTGCGAAGGATTCATTCTACAATGATGGCAATGTATTTCAAGAAAAAATTCCGATTTTATGATGGCTGAGATACAAAGAATAAAAGCACAACGGTAAAATTTCTTCTTTTTTGTCTTATAATCCTCCTCAATGAAACAACATAAAGCAAAAAAATAAAATAAAATGCTAAACTTAGCTAAAAAAAACCATGTCAGAACTCAGAATCCAAACAGTATCCCTTGGTGTGTATACTAATTTGTTGGCAGACAAAGTCTTAAAAATAAAAAAAAAGCATGAGAAACAGAATCGATGAAACAAAATTAATTCTAGTTTAACTTCTTTTTAATGATAACAAAATTCGGCATGAAAAAAAGAAAGGAAATCTTTAAACTCCCATTAAAAAAAAATTGAAAATGAAAAAATTAATTAATTCTGATAATGCTATTAAATTATCACTATCAACATGTGGATGAATTAACGTAAATTTTAAAAAAAGCAGGAAACCGCTCAAGGCCAGCTACGTTTTCATGTATGTGTCCGCGCTTAACTTTTCATTTGAAAAAATAAAAAGAAACTTTTAAAAAATTAAACAAAACCGTGGTTTGAAAAGTATAAAATAATTTTCTTTTTAAAATCGGTGCCAAAATAGAAAAAATATTAAATCTATTTATAAACCATAGTGAATAATAGAACCTTAAAACTACACGTGGCTACCACGTAATCTTTCAATACGAGTTCATACAGGTATTTATGCGTTTAACCTCATCTTATACTTATATCAAAACAGAACAAATATGAAATCCAAGGCTCTTCTTTACAGTACTTCCTGATATTGTTATGGTGTATCAATGGTTTCTTAAAATGTAAATTCCATATAATCAAAAAAGGGGGATAATAGAGGGAAAAACAAATTAAATTTAACTATTTGCTTTAAAATATCTATTTCTTTTTTCCTGCTAACCTCACCTTATACTTCTTTAACTAAGTTTTTGAAGACAAATTTTGATTTTAATATATTCATTGAATATAAAGGATTTATTTTGCATCAAAAATTAATTCTGCTAATTATTTTGTTGAACTACGAGTGAAAACGAATTTCATTATCAAAAAAGTAGTGAATTTAAACTAATTTTTAATTTATTCTTATTAATTTTCAATAGCACTGTAGTTTTAAAAAAATATAAGAAACATTCGAATATCCATTGGAAAAATTTAAGAGCAAGTTTTAATAAAAAAAATCTTGAAGGTGGGATCTTCTATGTTTAAAAAAAATACATGCAATCAAACGGGAAAAAACTAATTAAATTTTGCTATTTGCTTTAAAATATCTTTTTTATTGCTGCTAACCTCACATTATACTTCTTTAAAAAAAAAAAAAAAAAAGATATCGAATTCTGAATTTACTGTGCTTCATGATATACAATTTTTATAGATATAACATAGATTAATAACTCAGATCAAAATGATCTCCACAGACATGACGAATGCTGCTTGCTGATAATTCCAGATTAAGATCCAGATCTCTCTTCGCTTTACATCACTTTTTGCGAATAATATAATTTTTTGCTCATTGATAAATAATTTATCGCGTGCCGTTAGAGTTGTATTACTACATTTAGGAACAATAAAATACTTCTTTCTTGCCGACATTATTTTATCAGATGCAAGAGTCGCAAAATATAGAAAAAAAGAGAACCTCTATAAAGAGCGAACGGGAAGGAAGCGTGTGTCTCACCTGTCAAGCAACTATGACGTCAGACCCGTTTCCAGCCAAAATGGATCGTTTTTCCCGCGTTTTCTGAGAGGCGAACTTTGATTCCAAATTTAAAAAAAACAAAAGTGTCTAGAATTTTTTTCTAATATTATTGTTCGTTTCGAAGCATTTTAAATCGATTTTAATTTTTTTTTCAAAAATGCTGAAGTCCCCATTATATACAAATGAATATGAACGCACGGTTGAGGTTAATATACAAGTATTTACATATGAAAGAAATTATATAGGTGGACTGCTTGCAAACAAGCTCAGTGAGGTTCAATTCTTTAGGACGCCACATATCTATTATTCCTGGGCATAAGAGGTTGATTTTAATATTTATAGAAGTACACAGTTTAGCAGCTGCTTAACTAACTGAGTATGCACTAGGGTGGAACGAAAATAACTTTTTTTCTTATTTCAACTTGTATTAGTGCGCAAAAGCTGACTTTTGATGCAAAAAATAAACAATAATAAAATTTGATAGCAATCGGAACATGTTATGAGATGCCGCAAGTACGATATATTTTCATAAAACTGAAAAATTTTTCTCTTGTTCAACCTTTTTCTCTAATTTCTCATTAACAGTGAAAAAGCTCAAATTAAATATTTGTAATCTTTATTCCTTTATATTAATAGAAAAAACGTTTTCAGAGGGTATTTGAAACCTATTGTGAGTAAATAAAAAATATTAATTATTAGCCAAAAACGTGCAAGAAATCGGCTATGAATAAAAAGAGAAAATGTTGTTTCTAATCTGGAATTATTTCTCTGTTATACATTTAATTGACGGAAAACGATTAAAAGTACTTTACGCATCCTTGCAATTGTTGTTGTGTCGCAAAACGTATTTTGTGTTTTGACAATCAATCGATAATCAATAAAGTTAACGAAGAAGTATTTTTTGTACTGTGAGGTGGTACTTGTTAGTGGAGCGAGTTCTTGCAAGCTCAGTAAATTTAATATTTCTATTTTCTTACAGCCCATATTTTTTGCTTATACCATCGATATAAAAAGAGCAGTAACAAACGTATATATTTTCCTTAGATACGAATGAAATTCGGCATGTTAAAAAATCTATGTAAATATAGGTCCTTTTTGCTTAGTTTTGTCGTTAAGGATATAATATTGAGCATTTGTTTACAGAAGGACCTCTTGCCCTTGACGAATTTGACCTAAAATTTGATGTATACTTACAATTTTGGAGTAAATACCAAATATCATCACTTTTATTCATTGTATTTTTTAAAATTATCTTGTTTAAAAAATTATCTACAAACAGACAGCTCCAATCCCAAAAATATTTCTTTTGGACCGAAGAAAATCTACAAAGTGAAAAATCCCGAATTCTACTGGTTGAATTTTTTAATTAATGCAATACTTTCTCTATGTATCTGCTAGGTTGAGAAAAGAATGACTGAAGAATAGCAGTGAAATATTTAAGGTTAGTGGCCACCGAGTATTAATATGACTTTTTCGCCCCTTGAGGTCATTAGTGCCTTATAAAGTGTAAATGGGGCCCAGTGAAAACGCATTTTCTTTTTGCTGCAACATATTGTGCATTCAAAAGCGACAAAACCTTACTGACGTTTAGTCTCCGTTATGCTTCATGGTTATGATTATAAACAATGATATAGACAATTATACCCCTGTCCTTCGTTGCTATTCCACTGAGAAATAGACGTCTAACAAAATAACATTCTTACAAAAAAAATACTGAAAAGACTTGCTGAACGTAGTATCTATGGCATGAATCCGCAATGCACATGAGGCAGGGGTGGAATGGATGGATTGGAAGTCACCTACTGTGGTGTTGATTTTGTTCCGCGAAAAAGTTTGGGCGACGAGATATTTGACTGAGTCCGTGGGTGTTTGACCATCAACTGCTTCATGCCACCTGCGTGAATATTTCAACTATGCTTAAGACCGAACATTTTGACTCATTTCTAAGAAAAACAATTATTACTATCCTTTATAAGTCGATGATATAAGAAAAAAAGTCGTAAAGAATAATACAGATTGTATTTTTTGATCTGGCAAGAGCTCGCATCTCTAGCAAATGCAATCTCAAAGAACTAATCCTTCTCCGCTTGAAATATAATATTTCAAGATAAAAAAATATTAATACACACATTCACGTGCCATTATAAATCAAAATGTAAGCAATACACTACCAAATACTAGAATAACGAACAATAAAGTTAACTTCATTCATTATCTTCCATTGGCAAAACACAAAATACATTTTGTTACGTAATAGTAAACAATGGCGACGAGTCGGGGATGCTTCCTCCCCACACAGCTCGGGAGAAATGAAACTCATTTTAACTCCCCAAAACGAAGAATTATAAAAGAGCAAAGGAATCCGGCGAAACCAGCAAATTTTGTAGCTAAATTTTTAAATTTGTTGTCTATATTCTATACTCCCAGATACTTTTAGTTGTCTATAATTTTATGCCACCGCTCCCTCCCAAACATTTATAACTTACAATCGCAGATACTGATGCTAATAATAAAGATGCATATATTATATGTAAGCGTTTTTTGTCAGTTAAAAGCATAACAAATCAATAATTCCCAGATTAGAAAACAACATGTTTTATTTATTCATATCCGATTTCATGCACATTTTTGGCTAATAATCAATATTTTTGCATACTCACAATATGTTTTAAACATCCTATAAACGTTTTTTTTCTATCAATGAATAAAAAGTACAAACTGTTTAATTTGAGCTTTTATTCTGCAAATGAGAAATTAGAAAAAAAGTTTGAACTAGGGCAAAATTTTTCAAATTTATGAGACGTTACCCTACTCGCAGCACTTCAAAACATGTTCCGATTTCCATAAAATTTTATTTTTAACCTTTTTGCATCAAAAGGCAAGTTTTGCGCACTATTACAAGTTTTTTAAATTTTTTCTACCCTAGTGTGCACCTACGCGTTCCACAGCTTTGAAGGCTGCAACAGATGATACATATACTATAAAACATCCACCTCGCTTTTCAATCAAAAGCACAGCTGCTTGTGACAAAATAAAAGCTCATTTGCATTTCATTTTTATCAAAGATTTTATCCCAGGCTTTTTTATTTGCATCCAAATCACAACATACAGCTGAATTCTCTGCAGCATTGCTAACCAATATATCGATCCCACCATACTTTGCAACAGCGAAATCTAATCATAATTTTCTCTCTTCCTGTTTACCTGCATGGCAAGGATTTCCAGATGCATTATCACTTATCGAATTTCAGTCTGAAACATCTTTGACCACGTTCTCTTTTTTCCGTATATTTACGACAACACACCCTCCATCGCTTCCTAAACGTTTGGGAACGCAGAGACAGCACCAACTTTTCCTGAAAGTTTCTCTTGTAGTTTCGACGTGTTCCATATTTTGCAGACTTCAAAAGATTCAAACTGCTCATTTTGTTAAAAGCACTACGAAACATTGTTGAAGAAAAAAAAACCCAAAATGAATTGCACACCTTATAATCTAATGTCTGTGATACTCACTGTGTGAAATGTGTTGTGATAAAATAATTGCAGGTTCTCTTTAAAATACAAAATAAAAACTTTATCTTCCTCAAAGAGTAGTTTACACAGGCGCCTCAATCTCAGTCTAATTGCTTTGTCTGTGACCTTAAAGCGTACGTCACGAGAATTTTTCTGTTGGCAATTTATCTCTCACACTAGGTCAATATTGTCGCGCAATAAAATTTTGCGCATGCGTAAAAAGACCGGCAATGACAAGTTGCTGTAGGAAGAAGCAAGTGCAACAACACATAAAATACAACTCACGTACTGAAGATATCAACTTTAAAGTGCAAATAGAACAAATTTCATGCAAAGCTAAAATTATGCATTACGAGATTTCACAACAAACGAAAAAGAACTATGTACACAATCGTGTTTTTTACGGATCTAGGAATATTATAAACTGTACTGAAAATATTAAGAATTAGTTCTAAAAGACTTATTTTGTCTAAATATATAATGTTCTAAAACTGGTACACATTTTGCATACTGAAACAATATCTGATCGTTCTGTGTTGCCTTCCGACAACTGTTTTTTGAACAGTCTCGAACCCAAACGGTGCGTAAGGTCCATTTATTTCTGGGTTATAATTCTGTTCTGCAGTGTTTTGATTTATATTTCCAGTTGATTAAGATTTTGAATTCAGATCTGCTTTATAATGAAGCGGTTATAAAGAAAAAGAAATTAGGGCGTTTCACATGCTTCTAAAATTCACTTATAAAAATGCAAGAATATTTTTGAAAAGTATTATATGAAATAAATTAATTTTGTGACTACCTAAAAATTTCTATAAATCTCCACTGCCAAATTGTTTTTATTTACAAATCAAGAATACTTTACACCGGAATGGTGTGTAATATGTCAATCAAAACTAACAGTATTAAGGATGCATGAACTTTATTTTGATTAGTGTTTGTCTATAGTTTCTAACTTTATTTCCGCTTAAAAAAGTAGTTGATTTTAACTTGCGAAAAACTTCAATTTTTACGAGAATAATTATTTAAAAAAATAAAAATTTTAATAGACCACGTTTTTAAAACGGACTAAAAAGTATAATATAATTTATCCTAGCCCCGTACAGATTTATAACCTTATACAGATTCAGAACGAAGAACGTGGGACGCATGTAATAGATAATTGATGCATGAATAGTTTATTTCAGTCACTAAAAACTTTATTGCAATGGAAATTATATGAACTGTTGCGTGAGTTTTCTCAATGACAGCTACTCCTAACACTCCTTACTATTAAATATTGCTTGCGCCCCACGTTTTTCGTTTTAAATCTGTATGGGGCTAGAAGAAATTATTTTATACATTTTTGTCCGTTTTAAAAACGTGGTCTATTAAATTTTTTATTTTTTTAAATAATTATTTTCTGCTTTTTAGTCTTCTGTGTGTGAAATTTTGCAATCGATATTAAACATCTTGATGAGATTATGACGGAGACATGTGGCAAATTTCAGGTTTATTTCAGTTTTTCTTCACCTTATCATAAATAGAAAATTGTTATTTTCCTGAAAAATTAAGTTATGTGACTCAGAGACCTTTGAGATATAATGGAAAACGTACTGCGCGTGCGCAATGATAATGCTAAAATATGGGGTGCTTTGATGGTCCCATGGGCCATCCTTAAACCCAAGAACCAAGTCTGTAATGTTAATAGTTTTCGAGATATATTGAAAAACGTACTGCGCATGCGCAAAGATATGGCTAAAATATGGGGTGCTTCAATGATCCCGTGGGTCATCCATATACCCAAGAACCAAGTCTGTAGTGTTAATAGTTTTGGAGATATAATGAAAAACGTACTGCGGATGCATCATGCAAAATATGAAATGACAGACGAACAGACAAACAAACAGACAAAAAAGCGAATTAATAATGCATTGTCATCTAGTTCTGAACTATGTTTGAAGTTTCAAGTCTCCAGCTCATCGGGAAGTTAGTTTAAAATCGATTTCAAAATTTGTACCGAACAGACAGACAAGAAAGCGAGTTAATAAAAACGTGGTAAAAATATAAATTTTTAATTTACAATTTTTTATTGAGACGAAACTTGGTATAATGAAAATGGCAATTAAGTGTTACTAACATCATGAAAAAAATAAAATAGTAGGGGAAACTAGGGATACTTGACCATACGTGTTTTTCTCAGATTGTGAGATAACTGGTAATTTGTGTGTACCATTTTTATTTGAATCTTCCCAGCTAAAAATGAACTGTAGTTTTTCTACAGAAGTGAAGTATTTTTTAAGTTTTTTTGCAGTCAACTGTAGATTTTCTGTAGTGCAATCTTGACTATAAAAATACTTCAGTTAATTTGCAGCTAATGTGATGTAATTTTGAAGTAATTTATTCCAAAAATACCATGAGATATTATCTGCAAAAATACTGTAGTTTGTGTGCAGTAATTTTACACAATGATAAATTCCAAAAATAATGAGACTTTAAGTCTGTAGTAATACTGCAGTAAATTTAAAGTTATTTTATAGCCATTAATTCAGAAGTACATTTTCTGAAGTATCTACAGAATAACTGCAGTAACTGTGAGGTAATTTTACAGGACTTATATTTTATAGGAAGCTTGTGTGATATTTTCTGTAGTTTATTTGCAGTTTTAAAAAGTGATGTTAAAGATTTCATTTTTTGGTATTGTTGCATGACACACTATTTTTCTCACTGAACTATAATTAATACTATTTTCAAGACTTAATTTAAGCACATGGGACAGCCCCACTCAAACAAATATTGAAAGCAAGTAAATTTTAAATTCAATACAAATACACATTTTAAAATCAATCAACATTGTTTATTGTTAATAAAATCTCAGACCTAACTTTATTACTGGCTGAACATGTAAAAAACAAATCCACTCATAAATATATATTAAGAGAGATCTAAATTAATTATAACAGCTAAATATGCTGCCCAATATAGAAAATCATGTTAGCAATAATTCAAATACCAGGTTGTATAACGGGTGATTCAGATGAGATGCTTGAAATAAAAAAAATGAATGCATAATTTTTTGGGATTTAACCAATAAAACTCTTATGGTTTAGAAATCTATTTTCTTTATTAAAACAGATTGAAAGTACAAGTAATTGATCTAGCACAGCCAAACCATAGGACAGGGCAGCAAGGCACATGCCCCTGGGTAAAATTCTGAGAGGTGCCAAAAACAAAACAAAATAATTGCACTTATCTTTCAAACCACTATAAAATGGAAAGACACATGAATTCAATTTCTAACTGTGGTAAGCTAAAATCCATCAAAACTTACCTGCAATCTCCAATAGCTCAAGATTAGTTAACATCTCTGGCAATTAAATCTATAGAAAATGAACTTATGCTTTATGAACTTAAAACCCCATAAAGCAGCTTGCGTTACAAAAAGCCAGGGGAGCAAAGAAATTTTTGCAATACTTTGAATCTCATTATCATCCAAGTAACTTGTCTGTTTTACAAGACAGGGTCTGTCTAATTTGATTCATGTTTTTTCTTTCAAAAACATAATAAAAATTAAAACAGTATGGAAATTCACACACACAAAAATCACACCACAAATGCAAATTTTATTTAAATGAACAGCAAAATATTTACATACATCATTATACATTTAGAATAAAAGAGGAAGTAAAAAGTAAATTAAATTGTATTATTTATTAATTTGAAATAAGATTTATCAACAAATAAAAATGATCATCACTTTTATTGTACCTACACTAATCTGTTTTTAAAAAATCAATATTCTGCTACATTTATTGGTATGAAATATGTGACACTATTTTCAGTCATAGGCAAAATCACATATTTATTTATCACATCAAAAGGTCTAAATGCTATTGTTTTGCTTTTACACTGAGCATCGTCATCTGATATAGACAAAATGTTCGAACAAAGAGATCCAACCTGAGGATAGCACATCAAGAACTTAGTCGCTGGAATGTTCTCCCCTATAAAATACACTTCACCATTTAAAACTATAATGCGATGAATTTCTACACAATTTCTGCTAGATAATGATACAGCATAATCAGCATGAATAAATTTAGAACAATAATCCTTACAACTAAAAATGTGTCCCGAATAGAACATACTCGGGTTGATATGAGTTAATCACCTAATAGCTTTAAAATTGCTTTTTCTTCAGTTCTCAGTAAATTACGATAAGTAGTCTTTCCATATAACATGCAAACATTTATATTGGTAACCTTCTTTGTTACAGCATGTTTTGCTTGCATCTCTTCAATAAACTTTAAAATTTGATGATTTCTTATCTCTTGTTTTGATACAAGAACTCCAAGAAGCGATTTACTGGTGTAAGCTGACGTAATCTGCATAGGTACAGCCTTTGTACCATGATGTAGCGTTTTCAGTTTACCAAGTGCATCTTCAAATACAAAACATGAATTTGCCCACAGAGGACCCCAAGCCTTAACTGTAGCAGACAGATGCAGCAATAAATGAATATTATACGATTGCTCTTCTATTCCGTAGATATCTTTGACACCAGACACAAATCTTTTTAAACAATCTTCTGCTTTTGCGATATCATCTCGGGAGATGTTTGTGCCCAAGAGTAAGGTTATGCCATGCACAAAGAGAAGCCAATGTTTATATACAATATGGTTCAAAATATTTTTTAGAAGTACAGGTGAAGTTAACAAAAAAATTCGCCATTCAGAAGCTTTCCAAAATGAAATACCTTTGGTGGTACGTAATTTACGGGTAGCTTCGTGTGGGAGCTTTAGATCTCTTATACGTATATCTAGCCTTCGAATATCTTTGGCCCTTAGAGAATCAAGAGAGCCAGAACTCTATACAAAAAGACATACGAGTTGGCGAGTTACACCAAGAAGTACAGAGTGCATATAATCAGGAATAAAACCATCCACCATGTTAAAATTTGGGTACAAGTTCATTAATACAGATGTACCTTTAACACCTTTAACTGATTTATCAGTGGCCAGTGCTTCTTCAGCATTTCGAACACAATTTTCAAATGTACGTTTTGCAGCTACTTGTCCATTGAAAGGATAGATTCGGCAATGTCCTTTTCCTTTCGCCACTCTCAAACCCTCTTGTTCACAAAATCCACATCCAAATTTTCCATTGAATTGTTTAAAATTTTGCCTAGCACAACGAGCTGGTGCATCACTGCTACAAGTTAATGTAAAAACTTTTGTTGTTTTAACTGAATCCTTTCCATGCTTAATATCTTTCCATTTTATGCCTTCTTTTTGTAATTTTTTAAGTTCCTCAACAAATGGTATTAAGAAGTCGTTCATAACTGGTTTTTTT
>BGPR01025130.1:0-22586 GCA_013235015.1 Araneus ventricosus | reverse complement strand
ATATTGTCTCCAGAAAATTAAATGAAATTCATAAGAAGCCAGAACCTCAAACCAGATAATAGAAACCAAACGCGTCGCATGCCTCCGTGATAATACTGAAGATTCTGGCAAAGTAACATGAAATTTCACAATCTGAAGTACAAAAAAGAACAGAATTTTAATTTGAACAAAAGTTTTTATAATTGAAATTATAATTAATTATTAAAATTAATTAATAAAATTAACATTAAGATAATAATCTTATTAAAATTATGATTTTATTAATAATGATTCATAATTTTACTAAAATAAAAGGTTTAATATATTCGTTTCGGATTTCCGTGAAGTGAACGGATTCGACACATCACTATCAACACTCAGCACCATTGATCTATCATAGATTGTATTTGTAATTACCAGCCCAAAAATAAAAATTCAGACTTTAAATAAAAAAAAAGAATTAAAAACTTCTCGGGACGATAATAAAGATTACTAAAAATTTTATATAGAAGAGATAAAAACAGAAATAGTGGTAAATTTTCCTTTACTTACTTAGCATACATAGAAATACGATTTCATTAGGGACTTCTATAAATTCTCAATTTCGTATTTGATTAGCATGACTATTGGCGTTTTAAAGTTAAATAATGTGTTGCTCTCCTACTGAGTAGAGGTCCTGCGCACTTGGACACTATTTAGTATATAATATTGTGTCAGTTCAGTTGCTGATTGCACTTAAACACGAAATAATAGGATATTTTTTAAGAAAGAGAGGGGAGGAAAGAAGAAAGGAACATGATTTTTAACATCTCATTAAAAAAAGAAAAGGCAATTGTGTGTGATGTTTTTGCATTTAATGAAATACTTACCTCGGAAATTAGGTAACAAACATTTTAATGTTAAATCTAAGAGACGGAGAAAAGCTTTCAATAGTAATATTTAGAGAGATACAGTGTATTGGATATGATCGAAATTACGAAAAGCACATTTTTAAAATTTGACCTGTTAGGAAACTGTTAACCTTCTATTTTGTCCCTGAAATCAGTTTAAATCATAACAGTGGATTGCTATCACTGTTATTTACTTATTATTATTCGAAGCCATTTTTCATAATAAACAAATTGAAAAATAATATTGCGCTTTTTGTTTACACATATACATTATTTTCCAAATATTAATAAAAAATCAGAAAAATTTTGATTGCTAAATTTCTATTCATTGGAATATAATGAAGTTTAGACAGTGGTGAATCCAGGATGGGGGCTTAATCCCTTTCAAAAGTGGCAATATTTTTTTCTTGCTTAACAGGCTC
The DNA here is from genome assembly GCA_013235015.1 of Araneus ventricosus. Lineage (NCBI taxonomy): Eukaryota > Metazoa > Arthropoda > Arachnida > Araneae > Araneidae > Araneus > Araneus ventricosus. The sequence goes on along the minus strand of BGPR01025130.1, from coordinate 21,295 downwards.
TAAAATTATCCGGGATGTGTAGTCATTCCACTCGCACTTGTCGCTTTAACGCGGTGGAAAGCATTTTTTGGCTAGTTAGTTCATTGGTTTTTTATTAAATTATCGAAATTATTGTAGGTTCCTATATGATTCTTATTGTCAGGTGGTAACGTCTGCAAAGGTAAAGTGTTTTATTTAACATAAGGCATGAGGTTTGATATTCGGTAACTTTGGAATTTTTGTTTAATGCTTTACCAAATTTCTTGATTTCCATTATAGAATATTACTGAAAATAAGACATTATAATTGAGTACCATTTTATGAGAATTTCAGTACAGTAAAGCATCGTTTATACGTCTTTCAAGGACTGAATAAAAACGATACATAAATGAAAAGATTTAAAATCAAATCATTCAATTCGAATGAGCACGAATGAATCGAGTCTGAGATAAAACGATGTATAAATGAAAAAGTATAAACGGTGGTTTACTGTATTTTATTACCTTCGTTCACTTCAGTTAAGTTTGGATACGTCACGACGATACAAAATTTTTATGACCTCACCCTGACCCTTGGCAAATTCTTGGTTTGCCAATGACTTTAGCAAAATCCGTAATCCAGGTGTGCTTTACAAAGTTGTTACAGAAGGACTTATTTTACATGTTGAATATAAAAAAAAATGGGAACATACCAAATCGAAGTATTTTCAGTTTAAAGTGTGATTAGTTTCAGTATGGAGCATGGTCACTTCTAACAGCCATACAAGCACACAAAAAATGTTTTATTTTCAAACTAGCATTTATTTAAGTAATGTATTAATATAGTGTGTTGCTAGTACTATTCAATTTGATGAAAGAAAAACTTTTGTAATGGTAATTTGGCGAAAAATAGGCTCATCAATCAATTTACAATATTTGACCATTTTGTCTTAGTTTTAAGGCTTTAATCAGGTCCTTCGAGAGCCGAACCGGATAGTGGAGATATAGTACAATATTGTTAAAAAAATGTAAAGTCGTTTTCTGGCCTTGATAGTCTTATAATTGGGAAGAGAATTTTACAGATGTACGTATGGAATGCCATCGACGACCCGGTCCGGAAACCCTGCCCTTGGCGACAATTTTGTCTACAAATCGGAAATTCCTGAAATTTGATAATTTTCTCGATATCTCTATTAGGAAAGAGGATGTTCAGAATAAACTCGATAATTCCATGTGACATCACGACCAGTCTAGTAAGGGTATAGAAAAGAGGCAACCGAAAGAAGGTGATGACTTAGGAGTTTCGCCTGCAGTTCAAGCTAGAAACCCGGTGAGCTGAGCGCTATTGAAAGTGCTGTTACTGTCATTATTAGTGATTTGCTGACTGCTTGTGTTGCTAAATCCGAAATGTTACTAATATGTATAAGAAGAGGTTTTTTAATTTGAAGTAAATACCTTGAATTTTAGTGAAAATATGAGCAATTGTTTTAAATAATTTTTTTGCGCATGTGCCAAACGTAGGGGAATTCTTTTTTCATCTTCAAAGACAGATATATAAATCAACTCACAGAAGAATTTCTGTTAAATACTATTAAGATTCAGAAAGATACCGGCATTTTCGCCAGCCATATAATATTTTTAATGCCGTCTGCAGATTCCAGACGGCGTTTGCTCAACCATCTTCCTATGTGATTTTTGATGCTTATCATGTGCCTGACCTACCCTTGAAGTTTGGCCACATTTTTATAATCGTCCTGTTCTCATAAGTTGGCGCAATATCGTATTGCTCAAACTCCGAATTAATTTAATATAATATGTTAATTTTAGATTTAATAACTAGAACGTAATAAAGTTGTAGTGATGAAAATTCGTCTTTGAGCGAGAAATTTAAATTTTCCTTTTGAATGAACTTGCTGTTTAACTTAGCTTGAAATATTCTTGTAAAAATTTCATTAGAAGTTCAAATTTTCTTCAACAAAGTTTTAGTAACATACGTAGCAAGTTGCACTTGCCATGGTTTCTGGCAATAATTTGATATGTTAATTTTAGAGTTTACATAATATACATTTATATACCGAATTTATTATCATAAGCTAATTTTCTGCTGTTCACACATATACTTTCGTGAATGCACGCACTCGAGATACTTAAAATGGATTATATATAAATCTAAATAACTGCCTCATTTGCAAATCAGTTAAAAGTATAAGGGGCACTCTCATTCTGCGTCTGAGATAAAGTTCAGTTTCTCCCTCACTAGCACCATAAGAATTTCTCTCTCAAAAAGTGTTTTTAATCCGTTAAACCGTCATTTGAATATTGTACATTAACGATGAAACATCCCAGATACGAATAAGAATTTTCCTCTTTTTTTATTTTAATATTTTAAAGATTAAACAAATGATTAGTTTCAAGAAGTTTTCTATACCAATATCCAAACTACCTCTACTTGACACATACACTAATGCATTAGAATAATATAAGAGGAAAATTACAACTACCGAAAAAGTTCAAATTGGAAGAAATTTGTGACGTGATAAAATTAGATACCCATACCTCGTCTTACTGTACATTTATTAAGGATAGACAGCTCCATATTTTAACAAAAAAACCATCTTAGTGCATTTATTATGTCTCAAGATGTGAATAAAGATCAATTGCTTTGTTTTAAAATTAGAAAACATTACTAACAATGGAAAAGAGTATACCTAATTTCTTGAAATTTGATACTATTTCATAAATTTTAATGCAGTTTTGAAAATGTATTTGACCTTAATGCTTAGTAATAAATAAATGGATATTATTTAAAATTTTGAATTCAGTTAATATGTCTATATGTATATGGCGCCGTAAGAAATTTTCAAAAATATATTTTAAGAAATCTGAACTTTCAAATGTTACTTTTTGTATGAGTGTACAATGAATGTTACCAGAATTACCATAATCAGTTCCCTATACTATGTGCGACTGTACGCATTAATAAATCATTCTATCCCCAAATTAAAAATTCCTTTCTTTTAAAATTAGAAACAATAATACTGAATTTCGAATGATTTGAGCTTTAATCTATATAATATAAATTCAATGTATGTTAGTTTGAAATTTATACATTCCACACATCTAGACTTATTAGAACGAAATTTTTCACACATTTTCCTTAGCACCTAGAAGGATTAACTTACACAATTAAAACGTTGCTAGCTCCAACTAAAGAAGGGAAAGGGAGTTGAAAGATTTAACGTTTTTCACCCATAACTTTATAACATATCATCGCACAATTACTATTTTTACACCCTCTTAATTTAAAAAAAAATATCTTTTCAGTGACACCTGTTCCATTTCTGTAAGATTTTTTTCTCCTTTATAATCAATTCTGAAAAATTATTTTAAACACATTTTGTAACAATGCTTTCCTTTTTAGGTAGGTAGATTCCTTATAGGAACTCAACCTATTACAATAGTCCTCATGCCATGAATTTCCGGCAAATTTCTGTAGATCTTCATCGATCATGACCCTAGAACCCAAAACCACCCTTTGTTTAAAAGTTTATATACATATATATATATATCAAAAACCTAAATTATGTCGGTAATATCGACGAATTCGCTATAAAACTTGTAAGAAAATGAAACTAAAATCATATATTGAAAATTTATTTTAGTAAATCGCATACCAAATTTGTTTAGGAAGCAATTATTTTTATTACTTGTTTTATTAACCATTTTTTGTGTGATTGAAAAATATGATTTCTAAAAATGAATTAATTATTTTTCATTTCATTTCAATCAATTATTAATTAGTTTTTTTTCACTGATAGATTTAGTCCTTACTATACCTAATTTAATATGTAATACATAGCAAACTACAATAAATTAGTTTGTTGTCCAAAATTTGTTTCAAGGCCGAACAAATGAAGTTTTTACGAGACCCCATTTTTGATCAGGCCTTCATTGTGAATAATATGAGTTTGTAGAATAACAAAAATTGTTAATAGTCTTAAAATGTCACAATAATAGATAAGAAAAGCTATTGCATAAATTGATTTGTAAATTTTTTATTCGTTTAAAATATTGTTTATGAAATATTTGAATTTCTTGTTTTCCTCTCGAGGAAAATCTGCGGATAAACCAAGCATTGTCAAAGCTGGTCCTAGTGGCATAAAACTCCGAATTCTATTCAGTTACAATGCATTACGGTCATGAACAGAAATGGAGTTGAGTTGTGGCTCGTTTTTATTTCAAGAAAGAAGAGGTTTTGGGCTAGCCCTCCATTCTCCACGTCGAGTGGCGATGTGATCTTTGTAATCGAAATTGTGATTGGAGCATTTGTCTTTTCAAACTGTGTTCAACACAGTATTTTGGGAATATCCCTAGTAGCAAAATGTCATCGGCCATTGAAAGGCCTTTCATCGAAACCCGATCACACAATGATCGGCCGATGAACGGATTCTTATAGGATAGGGATGAATTCTCATCGGGAATTGCTCCGAAATGTCTCATCGGCCATAGATCAGCCGATCATCGATATCGGATGAGTTTTGCTAGCCGATACGATAGAAAACCGAGCAGTGCGGTTTCATGGCGATGAATTTCCGATAACTTTCAGATGAATATACAAACAGATTTGGATGTGTGTACGATGAAAAATTGGTTGTTCAAATAAATGGTTGTATGTTTTTTTTAATAAAAAAGATGGCTAATAGATTTTAGGTTGGAAAGATTTTGGCAATAAGCACATGGATATCAAAAAATACCCAATTAAGGTAAATGCTCCAGTAGTGGGCCACTTAAGGGTATTTCCTCAATTATTATCTAAACTTTTGAGAAGTTTCGCTAATCTATATTTTTTTATGGTTGTTCAAACTTTTATCTAAAATAATAATCACCTGAAATATCAAAATAATTGTAATATAATTTTTAAAAAATTAAAAACTTAGATCACTCCTATGCACCAGAAATGGGCATAGCAAACTTTTGATGTACCAGTAGTGTGCATATCAAAAGTGGGCCACCCAGATTTGTCAATTATGCCAAATAAAGAATAAAATTATTATATATAGTAATAATAACAATACATTAACATTATACACTATAAAAATGCAATAAAAATGGCTTGATACAGGTGAAATCTTTTATTTATAGATTCTAGTCACATGAGATTTACATTTTTTCTTTAACAGCCAATTTTTTATTAAAAGTTTATTCTAATTATCGATCTTTCATTTCAAGTTCTGTTTGGGGCATTATGAATATTAAATCGTGATATTTTATGTTGAATAAATCTTTTTTTTCTTTTATCATCTTGCCTCTGCGGCCAGAAAAGAGCCCTTTTAAATGGTGATGGAATATTTTTCAATGGTCAAGCAATACGATAGTTATTATTGTCTGCCTCGTTACAACGCCCAACTAATTCCTGAATATCAGTCTTTTCCTCAACAGTACTATAAAATATTTATTATTTAAGTAATTGGTTAGAATGTTCCATTAGTGTACCAAAAGTGGGCCCAGTACTGGTTCTGATAAAAATAAAGCAAATCTAATTAAATAAAAAGACTTTACAAGATATAACCTTCTTATTAAACATCACAAAACAGTCTATTCGAGAGAAAGCATGTGCTCCAGTACTGGCCCCCCCTAGGCTCACTACTGGAGCATTTAGTAAAACAATGATCCAAAAGTGGGCCACCCTTCACTATCCATAAATTATCAATATTATTTAATTTAAAGATAGTTTATAATACATTCATTATATAATCAAATAATATCGATAACAATTCATTCTAAAAACAAACAGAATGTATGCTAAAAAATAGTTGAATGAAGAGTTACCTCTTAAGGAAATCACTAAGAATAAACTAAAAATGCTTCTTTCAGAGACCAACCTCAGCAACAAACTTTCTAGCTTTAAACTAAACAGGAAATAAAGGCTGTGCCTTTGGTATTTAGTTGATAAGGGTTTCAGCCTACCAGAGGCAGATCTCTTATTTCATTGCAATGTTGGAATTTCTTGTTTTACAACTTAAAAATTCAAGTAACCCACTACTGGAGCACTTACCTCATTAATATTTTATGAGATGCCAAAGAACCAGGGGCGGTGTTAACAACTTGGGCCCCTCCTTAAAAAATAATGCATGATGCTTTTGCATAGTTCACTTTTCCAGCTATTTAACAAATTATAATTATATTAGGGAAGTTGTGTTACTTTAAATTCAAAGTTAGTGTGACAAAACTTTCCAAAATTATACAGCTGATTTATTTGACATGTTTATTATGAACTCTCCATTGATGATTCACAAAATATAATTAAAAGTTGATTGTTCGTTACATTTTCGGAAAGAAAAACATTTTTGTTATAGTTCATAAAATTATTAAAATAAAGTTTCTGTGATGCAGACAAATTTTAATGACTCTTCAATCAAAATTGTCCGAATTTTCTTTCACTTAGATGGAGTATTGGGCATATATATATATTTTGGTTTAACGTGTTACAGTTACAAGCTGCAAAGCTCCATGAACAATAAATTTTAAAATTTGATAAGCTTTTTTAACTCACGATAAAAATTGTAAATAATCTATAATATTATGGTTGACACAATTGCTTATAAATCTTTTTTACTAGTAAAAAATGTTAATTTTCAGTAAAGTAAAAACAAACAAAAAGTAAACTTTAGTTTTATTTTACACATTTACATATGATCATTTCAGACTTTTATCTATGTTTTTTCAGTAACTTCTTGGACTTCCAATTCTGTTGCTGCCGAAAAGATTATTTCTCACGGCACCTAATGAAAAAAGAAATCAATGTACCATTTTTAATTTACATCAATTATATATAAATCATACATTGATTTGAAGAGATAAATCATTCAACAAATTTATAAATTCGAGGCAAGTTTCTGAATGAAAGTTCTTTGGAACCAATGAAACGCTCAAAAGATAATTAACCAAATTATTTTGAAATGTGGAGATCTGGTCTCTGGCTTCATAAGTTTCTTAAGAGGGGAAGGGGGGAGGAATTAGTTTTTCCTTCCCAGGAGGTTCCAAAAGGAATCATCGAACCAAATATGAAAATTAAAAATAATAACACACAAAATTCAAAATCCTATCTCTTTATATTTAAGTTCCAAACCCTTAAAATGTAAAGTAATTTTTTTTCTGTATTCTATTGAAATGTCCCTGCCTTTACCCATAAAAACATAGAACATGAATGAAATACTTGTAATAAGCTAGAAAATGTTTGAGACTGAGTTATTTTAGACAAAGTGCTTCATAGTTTATCTATAAAGTATATAAAACTTTCTTTTTAGTTTATGAAAATTATAAATAAACTATCATACAATAGTTACAGATTATTTTCAAAACAAATTCATTTCTTCACATTAAATCCCTCGGTTTGGACTGTCATTTCAACTGTTCATTAATAGGTTCCTTTTTCTGAGAGAAAAATGAAAAGTTGGAGATAAAAGACTTTGCTCAAGAGTTCAATATCAAATCCACTATCAAACTCCAAAGATTTTGTAAGGTATGCCCATCATCAAAAGCCAAAATTTTTGATGGATAACAAGCAATAACACTTTATTATAATACAGAACATTCTCCAGCAATATCCTCTCATATTTTCTAAAGTATCATATTAGCCATACACACACACACAAAATCAACTTGTTTATGAGATTGAATTGAACATACCAAATTCACACTCTTAGTTGCCTTCAAACGTCAAATTAGTTGAGAGATGCTGGCTGAGTGTCCTCCAATACCGCTTAAAAAATCACTCTGAAAGAAAGAAAATTCATTAAATGCACGATTTGATACTGTTCTTTAATTTAAAATTTTGATGATTCCATAAGATAATTTAATGATATTTAAAAATAAAGCATTTCCCTTAAATAAATTCACACCTATTGCTATTAACACAATACTGGAAGAGATATTGCCCCAAAACTTGGAAAAACACCTAAATTTTGAAAAAATTGAAAATGGCCAATTTCGAGAAAAAAATCTTAATTTGTTAGATAAACAGAAATAAACAGTTAAACTATTGTTACCCACAACTGATAGGAACTAAATGAGAAGCTAACAATTTTTATATAGGAAGAAAATGGAAAAAAGCAAAATTTATTTTTCTCGTTCAATCAGCTTTCTGTCTAAATCACATGTAAAATAGATACCCAAAAATAGAAGTCAAAGAAAATTTCACATATATGTTAGATATTCTTGTTCGTATGAACAAGGCAAAGGTTTCAAATTCATATTTAATGCTATAAACACAATAATGGAAGAGATATTGCCCAAAAACTTGGAAAAATATCTGAATTTTGAAAAAATTGAAAATGTCCAATTTCGAGGAAAAAAATCCTAATTTGTTAGATAAACAGAATTAAACAGTTAAAATATTGTTACCCACAACTGATATGAACTAAATGAGGAGCTAACAATTTTTATATAAGAAGAAAATGGAAAAAAGCAAAATTTATTCTTCTCCTAAATATGAGCTTTTTGTTTGTCACATGTATAATATACACAACAATTTAAGTAAAGAAAATTTCACATATATGTTATATATTCTTGTTCGTATGAACCAGGCAAAGCTCTTAAAAACAGTTTTAATGCTATGAACACAAAATTGGAAGAGATATTGCCCAAAAGCTTTGAAAAACATCTGGATTTTGAAAAAATTGAAAATTGCCAATTTCGAGGAAAAAATCTTAATTTATAAGAAATACAGAAATTAACACGTTATAATATTGTTACCCACAACTGATAGGCCCAGAAATCATCTGTATTTGACTGGTCGAAAAGGCTAAACTGTTGAAGACGGTGCGAGAGCGTTTGTTTACATTCCATCGGAGAGTAGAAACTGGAAAAGATGGTACGAGAGCAATTGTTTACACTGTCCAGAATTATCAACAATTTTTATTATGTATGCGTGTGCAAACTTCTTTATACACAGAGAGCAATTAATTATTCTAGCATGAATATATTGTTTTGCACTGAGAATGATAATTATTCAATCATGGGTTGCATGCATCTAACCTTCAAAAAAGCTTTATAATAATTTTATTCATTTACTAAACATACCGTAAGTAATAAAATTAATAAAGTTAATTAAGAATAAAATAAATACTTACATTTTTTCCAATTGAAAACGGCCAAATGAATACTGTCAGATCGACGCTAGGAAATGGCATGACAGCCATTGTAGTTGAAATACTCTCGAACAACACATCACAGGGTTGTTGACCAATCAAATTCGACCATCAGTATCCGAGATCGGAACGATATCTATATGCCGTGAATTTCCGATTGGCAAATTTTCATCGGAAAAACTGCTCGTAAACATATCATTTTCCGATCAAATTTTACCAAATCGGAAACCGGTTCTCGGATACTGATCTAAACGATATGGTCTCGAAGATACTGGATCAGTTTCCGATGAATTCGATGAAAGGCCAGGCAAAAAACGATGAGTTCATGCTACTAGGGATGCTACTACACATACGGATAAGCAACGGAAATTTTCTTTGGATATTTAACTCGACAAAAAAATCGAATCGCATTTTAAAAATAAAAATATTAATGAATTTCGAAGCAGTTGCCGTTTTTTTTAAATTTAAAATCTAATATTACATTCTGAAATGTGGTAAAATATTTTTCAAAGAAATGTTCATCCAGTTATTAGGTTATAGAGAATCATGAGTTTAATACTTAAAGACACCTTGTGCACATTGATGCTAAGATAGTGATGCGTAAAACATGCGTTTGTTTCCTTACGATTTTCAAAGTTGTGACATTACAGAAGGGGAGAGTGGGGAAAGACCGGGTACCTTGATTCCGGTGTTATTAGTCTTACTTTCTAATGGGCAGGTTATGAATTAAACTCACTAGTAAAGAAGAAAGAATAGTCATAGAGGCCGTGTTGTTACTGTTCATTTCATTGCAGCTTTGAAGATTTATTTGTTTCAAGACATCAAATCTGTAATATTCGTTTGTTTTTAAATTATCTTTACTTATTACGCATTACAGTTTTAAAAACTATATTTAGTCCAACTAATTATACGTTTGTACCCTAACAAGCAAAAGGATTTACTCCAATAAATGTGCGGTTATATTTCTATTTTTATAACATCTGCACTCGGAGTAAAACCGGGAACTCTAAGTGGCGCAAGACCGGGTAAGACAGAATTGATTATTCTTTTGCTGAAGAAAATAAAAACACATCAGACATTGATTATTTATCTTTTAATGCTGCATTTTCTAATTCTTAGAATGACCCACGAAATCTGCAGTGGCGTGGAGGAAGACGACAACTGCGTTACTTGCGATTTTTGTAACTAATATTCTTAAATTATCACATAAAATAAAAATGTCTGCTACTTTTCCACTAAAAATCTAGTTTTCCCAATTTCCCTTAAAGTTAAAACGTGTATCCGGTTTTTACCGACTAGTGTAGTAAAATCGGGTGGTTTGACTTTTTATATAAAAAAAATCATTGATAAAAAAGTAATGAAATTGTGGTTTTTCAGGAATGATAAATCGTACCCCGTTAAATAATGAATATTTTAATAAAATTTGACAATCTCTATGTCGGATAGTTTACCTACAACAAGCCTTCGAATCTAACTACCCGGTTTTACCCCGCTTTCGGAAACAGAGCAGAAGAGACCTATTGTCAAGGAGAAATAGAATCCCCAGGCGCCAATATTACGGGGTGCCATGGAGTCGAAGCATTGCTGCGTTTATGTCACTTTTTAACCCACTGCTCATCGGTATCGTACAGTGAAGATAACCGAGTATGCGTTTTTGACATCTTCTTTTTGGCCGATTAGGCAGACATTCGATACATTTCTAAGATTTCTTCTGTCAAGACCAATGACAGAAATTTCATCTATCTAGCTTATTGCCGTTTTTGTATATCTTGTTCAAATTTGCATGTAATGATTTAAGTTCTCAACTTTCTTTAAATTAATTCTTTTTAACGCCACTTCATTTTTAATTACTTCTACTTCAGTCTTAGCTAACCACACTTCTAGTTTAACTTCCAAAGTCACGAATTTTTTCGGGGAGTCCCCTTCTCCCAAGTATTTAAGCTCCCTGCGTATTGCTAACGACCTCTTTCCCTAACCATATAAGCCGTTAAGTAAGGCGTGCCTTTTTTGCTTTTATTGCGCTTTAATTCTTCATTTCTGGTCACCGAATGTTGTTGAAACCATGATTACGTTTTCTATTTGAAATGACCTGCAATATCACCTTTAAAAGGAATAAATAAAAGTTGTCAACTACAGCCTCTTTATTTAAGATGTTTATTTTCACCTCACCTAAAGAATGATGTTATATGCAAGAATACGTAAACTAACATACATTTAACCAGTTGGCGCGTTTGGTGCGAATTTTGATAATACATTCCAATGACAAAATCGTATGCAAAATTCTGTCCATCCAGTTTGTTTCATTTCTATGTTATATTGTTCACATATACAAGAGCCGACAGTCTCCCCGTTGAAGGATTTGATTGAAAATTCAATGCAAATCTACAATCTTGGTGTAAAGATCAAGCATAAAATGTCTTTCGTCTAGCTCTCCCTTTTGTTGAGCTCTCGTGCTCACAGGCAGACAGTCATAGTACTGAGAATTGTTCTTTTCGAAGTCAGTGTACTTTAAAAAGCGGAGATTCATTTAAAACTCAAATTCGAACTTTGAAAAGATGATTCCAATACTTTATCTTTCATAACACGTGTCCGGAAAGCGAGTGACTCCCACACTGTCTTGATATTAGGGGTCAATTGATGAATGGCCGCTACGACAGATCGGATACTGAGGTCGGAGTCCTAATGGCCATCACCGGTCAAGGCCCGTCCCTTCCCGAAAGAGGGGCGTTGCATCATCGGCGGAGGGAATTCAACCCACACAATTACTATTCCCACCAACAAAGCGAGAACGAGTTAACTTATTCTGCGACTACTCATCCACTAGTTAGCGGTGCCCCCAAAGTAGAAGAGGAGGTAAAAAGCATCTCCTGAGCATTTTTTATTGATTCTCCCATTCAATTAATTCCTTATAATAATGCTATCTATTGCAATATTCCCATGTCAAGACTTCTGGAAAAATCCTGAAGATCACCACCTATCTTGGTTATGATCTGCAGGAATTTCTTGGGGTAGAATGACTTTTTATCGGATATGAACCGACGAGGGACATCTTGCCTGAAGGGTGAAAACGTCGGCCGAGTTCGTAGATTGGCAATGGAGCTCAAAGAGGTGGAGAAAGTGGGGGATTGAAATATTCATTTCCTTATGATTGAGAGTAGGAAGAAAAATAAAAAAAGATTAATTATCGCTTTATGACAGTGAACAACTTCAGTACTGAAAGTTATTTTTATAGCTACAGTTAATTAGAAGTTGTAGGCTGAAAAGCGATTTTGCTCTATCCCCCAGGTTAGACTGCCTATTAACCTATGCATGTGACACCTTTTTGAAAAGCCCTTTTCGGTTGGATTCTCTTCAACTTTATAACATCTTTTTAGCTCCAACTCTTTTGAAATTAGAGTATGAATTGTTTTTTCCTGATATTCCCAGATAAAAGGAATCTACTTTCGCTTTCCGACAGGAATGTTTTTTAAAAAGTATTTGCAGAGGGTCAAACGTGGGAACGGACCAATTGTTCCTTGTTTTACATTTCTTTCAACAACCAGAAATGGTTTATGTGTTTTTACCCGAGAACGTAATAGTTCTCTTCATTCGAAATATTTTAGAAATCTCTTTTAGGAAACTTTTCCCGTAAAAAAATAAAGGATTTTTTTATGTGCTTTACACGTTATAAACATTTCAACCATTGGATGCCCTGCCCATTCCAAATTTCCCTCTCAGCACATGATGCTCTTCGAAATTCATACAGTATCTTAACAATGTTGTGCTGAATTTGGAATATCGAAAAGACATCATGGATATATCGTAAAATATCTTGCGTTAATAGAGTTAGTACACTGAAAATGACCATTATTACTGAAAATACTGATAATGCCTTCAAAGGGCCCGAATTATAACGTGCTTCGAATTCTTCGAACAAAATATCAGAGAGTGGTTCATTCAGAGTGGAAGATGCTAACTGTCTAATAATTTCTTTACAATTAGTTCTTTAATGTACAATAGAAATGAATATCTCTATAATGTTCTTTTTAAAGTTTTGTTTTTTAATCTACCAAATGTTGTAGGGTATCTATAGATAGTATCTGCCTATTCAATTAATCCAAGCGTAGGTTCAATAATCTCTAAATTAGGTGCATCGCCGCTATCATTCTATTTCTGCAAGAAACTGAAGATTAACCCTCAAGTCAAAGATCACTGAACTATGACAAGGGAAGATTGATGCACCCAAATGCTTTTCTATGTATAAATCACCTGGAATAAGAAATAATTGGGACGGACCTTCGTTCGGATTCCGGGACATACGGATTATCCGGGAAATTTGCCAAATACTCCTGATATACCAAAAGCAGCATAGTATTGATTATGCGTATCCTGTGAAGGCATACGGGAACAGCACGCGACGATTTGTACAGTACAAGTTGTAACAAGTTGAGAGTGCAAAAAAGATACCCGAGTTTGTTTCTACTAATTAAGGTGCTGTATTCATTCTTAAACACCAATTCGAATGTTTCTTTTAAGTTAGGAATAAATATCATCTTTGTCTCTGATTCGCAGTTCTTATTTTCACTAAAATTAAAAAAAGTTTATCCAAAATTTCGGATTCCCGGGGTTCTACTGTATAGAGGTCTGGAAATTTCCTAGAACACGCTGCGAGCTTTTCACAAACTGTTCCGCTCGCAAATGTATACGCTCAATTAGAAGAGCCAAGCGTTGATAAACGCATGCCGTAAACGCAACAGCGTAATTTAATGTTGTTAAGCTCTTCTAAAGGACACTTCTATTCAGATTTTATGAATAATTCTTCAGATTTAACGTGTTGACCAGTTTGACTATTGTTGTGTTTCCGAAACTTTTAAGACTAAGCCGTAGACAGCGAACAGTCCAAGCCAATTCCGCAGCTCGATATTATAGAGCACCGCCGTAATGCAAAACTAGTCATTCCATCAATGGTTTCAGCGACTTGCGGGAATAAAATCATCCACCTAGCATTATTTTGCCGTCGTTCATCACGTATCAAAACAAAAGGTACCATTTTTCAGGAAATAAGGTCTTGTAAAAGATTTCATAATTAAAATTTTCATATGGAGTGGTATACATATTTATAATAGCACTAACTTCAAAATTTCTAATGGAAACACACATTTTTCTTTAAAAACATTAAACCTAAATAAAAATTTATGCTGTAATACCCATTTTCATCATCGCAGCATTTTTTGTGTGGAAATTATAAGCAAATTAAATTTTGAGTTTCTAATGTTAGAGTAAAATTTTGAATTTTTACTGATATCTTGAGAAATAATATAACTTTCGACCGAGATATTTTTTATGCAATAAATATAACTTATTTGCATTAACTTAATTAATAATTAACTTATATTAATTAACTTAACTTAAATATATTAATATTTAACTATCTATGAATATAAATTAAAATTTTATAAATTAAATTGGTGAAATATTATACTATGTATTTTTTAACTCATCAAGTTTTACCGATTGTAAAATGTAGATCATTACTTTGAAAATAACTTTTGAAGTTCGAAATAATTTAAAATGCTACTACCAACATTTAAACGCAAGCAGAGAACCTCTCTCTCTAAATGTGAGACGACCGCTTTTCTATTTAGAAAACTAAATGTCTAATATATTCAGATATGTCCATGGCATATTAACCAAAATTTATTTCTTGGGGCAGTTTTTCATGAGAAAACTATTAATGACATCAGAAATAGTTGTTGCTATTAAATTTTTGAAGTTTGTGCAATTTTAAATATTTAGATGGCCACTTATGAAATTGTTATCCATAAAATATTTTAGCATACGTAATTTTCTGAAGATATGTACATTTTTATTAATGCCCAGTGAATGATCGTAAAATAATGATGGGTGGATCTATTTTTTCCCTCGACTGTACCTTCAAATAGACTAAAGCACGTTGCTAAGCCAAATTTACTTGTTCTAAAACAAAATGCAGGATAATAATAACTGATGAGCTGTTGCCTTTTTCGAATGAGTCATTGGAGGATTTGAATAATGAATTTTTTGCATATATTTATTGGGATGCATCAAACTAAAAGGAAATAAAACCGATTCAAGTAATCGTAAGATACATTTCATACCATGCGGCTTAGTTTAGTTAATAAACGTCCCGCTTTGAAGCAACTCGAGGGTTAATTTGAGACAAACCAAGAAATTTTTTTACTCTGGTTAGATGAAGAAGATGACACCTGAGCTCGCACCCCCTCTCCAAACTTTCGAACCACACAAGCGGAAGAATGTTTGATCCCCGACGACTGATTTAAGGTGCAACAGGCCGACATAGACGGCGTATCTTTAGCATACCAGTGAGGCATCCACATAAGTTTAGTAGTGGAAATGTTCAACTGTTTTTTTGAAATACCCAAACCACAGTTTGTACCACATAACCCTCCCATCAAAGTTTGTCGGCATTATATTCTTAAGAATTTTTCCGAAATCAATTTGGTTGAAAACGAACTATTTGGAGAGACATCCTTTGTTCTACGAGACATTACGGAAGGAAAAATCGTTCATTGGAGACCAAATTTTTCACCATTATCTCATATAAGGAATGAAATATTATATAGCTATGAATGAAAATTATTCCTATAATAGTATTGATAAATTAGAAGAATATTGTCTGTGTTTGCCAGGATCTGATTGAGCTAACGAACATGGTTTCAGTTTAATGACCAACAGAACGGACCAGAGATAAAACTAAATTACTCGTTGAAACATTAACGTACATGCTAAATACCGAAACTAATTTTGATCTCTATTGCATGAAATTTTATCAAAGCATCCAAAAAATTAATTGTTTGTGAAATCAATTAATTCCTTAGAAATATCTAAGAAAATCTTTTTAGAAAAGGGTAAATGATATGTTAAGGTACTAAACATTTTTCGGTACGATTATATGTGTTTTATCAATAAATAATCTTCATTTCCGCTTTATTTAGTTTTACTCAGTGCGTATACCCAACAAAAGATACTATTACTGCCATAATAATTTCTTATTAATTTCGAAAATATGGTGAAGGTGCTCACAATTATTTTCCTTTAATTGTTTCCTGATTTTAAATTTTTAAAAAATATTCATCCGAAGAAATGATATCAGTTCAAAATAAGTAAAAGTATAATAATAAGTTACGATTTTTGACAGTAATACCGTAATATATATTAATTTCTTTAAAATTATTTTCATAACCAAGTCATATCACTTCAAAATAAATATACCAAAATTCGGGAAAATAAAAATCTTAAAGGAATAGTGCATAATTTGTCAGATTATTCTAGAAGAAAAGGATATTAAATTCCAACTGCTATTGCACCCACAAATAAAAAGAAACTTCATTTTAAAAATACAAAACCGAAAATAAAATTTTAAAATATCAGAAATTTGTAATTGATTTAAATCGCATATGATAAATTTTTCGAAAAACATTTTAAGCATGTCATTCTTATCTCGAGGAATCTTGAATAATAGGTCCTTAGCAGAAGTCATCGATTTATTCCTAATGTGCTCGACATAATTCTCTAATATACTAACTCGGATGAAAATAAAATATCCGGAATATGCAACAATAAACTTTCCATTTAGCCATAGAAAGCATGCAATATTGCGTAAGTTAGATTGGTTTTCGTTGGAAATGGGTGAAACGAAGTATTCAAATTTTCACAGCAAAGGCGCTGCTGTCGTTTATCACATGCAAACGTGAATTCTCTGGATATCCTCATCCTTAAGTAAAACAAGTAAAAAATAATACCTAACTTGAGTTATAACAATGATACATTTTGTGGAACATACAGAAATGGCGATAGCGGAAAGGTTGTTTATTGTAGCTGACACTCATGAAGATGTCTTAATTTCAAGTATTGATGATGTAGTACTGTGCTGATTCAACTACGAAACTTCCTCTATTCCGTGGGTTGAGAATGGGCCACAGACTAGAGTAAAAAAATACTTTCATTGCATTTCCATTGTTGTTCTTATTCCTCTGCTGTATCTGACACTACTTATAATTCAATCTTAGATCTTTTAGTCTCTCATATTGTAAAAGACACATATCCAAATCACATCCTTACCAAATAACTTTAACACTAATTTTCATCTACCAGCCGAGGAATAAAATCCTAAGCTCTAAATTAAAGAAATAATTGTTTACATATTTCCGCATCCCTAAACTAAAATTTTGAAATTTTATATAGAAATTCTTGCAATATAAAAAGTGGTGAAATAATTTTTTATAAACTTTTAAATCGAAGTTTTATTTAAAAATGTCAACAATTTTAAAAGTGGTAGATTTTGTTATATATTTTCAAATCTACATTTTTTCACTAAACATAAGTGATATCTCACTTCGACTTAGAATTGAATTATTATCGTCTGTAAAACTATTTAAATACTTAATTTTTTGAATATCTAAGTACAGTGTGGCTATAACATTCCGTAGCCATTTTAAGGAACCATAAAATAAATAATCGGATTGTAAAACAGGATGCTGGGTAAACATTTCATGCAGATTATTGAGTTTTTTCATGTCATAAAAAATAATTCGACCCCCACCCGTCAGGTGGCATTAGAGCAAATACACATAAAAGACGGAAATTATATAATTTTTATAAACCTCCCATGTCCATTAATTCAATTAACGATTAGTATAGCTGTATTTCAAGTTGTTGACCGGGTTTAGGCTTTTACCTGACGCAATGTTATTTTTTACTAGTCGCATTAACACATATAAGAGGCTGTTGCTTTAGATGGAGCACGTGCTTCAACTTTTCCAGTTATAGTTTCGTCAGACTACGGTTTCTGGACGAAAAAATTCAGGTAAGGCTTAAGAACGTGTTGCGGTCTCTTGTCATTTCCGTCAACATCACGGCAGACATCCAAAAACTCGCCAAACAGCTGTTTCAGAACAACAGCCATAAATACCAGATTTGGCGAGAAATCGCCCCTTAAATATTCAACTTGCAGACCGCACTATGTTCTTCTGTCAATTGACCTGTTGTCAATTAAATTACAGGGAATATCAGGTTGCCAGTGTTATCTGAATCATTTAACAATCATGTATAAGTTAAATTGAATTTTACAACCTATTGACTTAAGATTTATCTCTTGCTGAGAAATGGTGTACACATCGTTTATTTGTTTTTTCTTTCTTGCCCTTAGCAACAATGTACAAGTTGTCCACTCTAAACGTGGCCCAATAGCTAATTTCTATGCCGTTATAGATTTGCATAATTTCATATACTTCGATTTGGCAAAATGCTTCAAATGATATAAAGATTTATATTTTATTTGTAGTTACAGTCAATAATTATGTTTCTGAAAAATTACGAAATCAAAATTTTACACCCGCCCGGTCATATTAATCATATTTAGCAATCTATTTTTTATACTCTCATATTTTACTTAAAAATACTTCCACTCTTTAGAGACTAAAATTGAACGACATAATAGAGCTCAGAATTTCTTAATTTTGACCCTCCTGGCGACGGGCCCGAGAATTCTTCTCGAACATTTTTCCTCCCATAGCGGCAGACCCGAGAATATCTCGGAGAATAAAAGTCCCTTTTATGTATCAGACCCGAGATTTCTTTCTACCGTTTTTTCTCTTCCTCCCCAGGTGTCACGCGGCGACATAATGAGACAGAGAGTCTGTGAGAGGGAGTGTGAGGGAGACTATTTTATATTTTTGAATATAAAATACTCTACATTTATACAATATTTATTTAACATGCGAGTACGTTTACACCTGTAATGAAAACGTTTGCTTTGTTTTAAATTTATTAGTGCAATTAAAGAGGATAATGTTTGTAATGTTTGCAACAACCGTGTTAAATTGTTCCATTCTGAAAAGATTAACATAGATTATATAGAATCGTATATTTTCTTAGCGTAAAAAATTGTTACAATTGGGATTTTTAAGGCAGTTGAGCATTATATAAGATTCTTGCTTTGCCTTTTTTTCGGAAGTATGAAAACAAATAAGTTTCTTCCTTATTTTTATGAACACGCGCAAAAGAACAGATAAAATTAATTTAATGACATCGAATTTATCCAATCGAAAAGTCATAAAAAAGTGTATAACCTAAGGTCATCTATGGTAAACCTACGGAATGGTATTATAAAATAAGACGATTGATACAAAATATTGGAATATTTATATGCAATAAAAAATTTGTTTTTTGGAAAGTCTATACGAAGTATAACAATTTTGTGATTGGCTATGAAGCATGGTAGTACAATAAAAATGAATGCAAAACACAGAACATATAATTAAGTATTTTAATACTGATAATGAATATAAAAGATTCCAACAGGGCATTTTTTTCGGAACTATGAATGTAAAATAATCTTACTAATTCAACAAAATGCGCAAAAGAACAGATACAAGTATTTTAATAACAGAACAAAAAATAAATTTATTTTATTTAAAAATTACAAAAAAGTGTATAAACTAAAAGCAACTGAAACAAAATTATAACGTAGTGTTACTAATTTTGAGTATCGTTTTAAACACACATTTTTATGTACTGCAAACATTTGCAATGCGCTGAATGAACAATATATTTTTTTCGATTCAAAATTTAAATATCTCGTACCTAATTTCGAACAATAATTACGTATTTCGACGTAAGAAAAATAATTTAATAAATATGTAGTGAGGAGTAACCAATCAAGTGTACACATTTAATTTGTAACAATAAGACTCTTATAAAAAATTATAAAAATATATTCTCTAACGTAAGTTTCATATAGTGTTTTAAATAAAAAAATCTAAAACCGTTCACAGATTCCCACTCCGGCATGTTGCATTTGAAAACTGCAAGACATTCAACAATATTTTCTGATTATACTCAAAACGAGATCTCTCACAAAAGAACCTTTCACAAAGATGGAGGCGATAAAGCAGCAAGTAATCTGTCACTGCTGCAAGATGAAGGGTCTAATTACACAACCCTACGACGCGGAAATGACCACAGAAGGGAAAGGCAATCTTTTACACAAAACCTGGCACTTTTGAGGGAAACGCTGGTCTTCCGACCTGACAATTTTGTTAAAAGCTGTGGAATTTTAAAAAGGTATAATTTTTAATTATTTTTCAAAAGTTAAATAAATTTGCCATTATTATATTAAGAATTATGTCCAGCTCCAGATTATTCTGCGCCCTATGTGAAATTATGGTGGCTCCGCACCACTTGTATATATCGTATATAGGTATAGTCAAGCAAAAATTAAAAGAACCCAGATCATTATTCTGCCTTAGTTCATCGGTTATTAAAACAAAAGGTACCAAATTTAAGGAAATAAAGTTTACTGAACGATTCCATAGCTAAAAATTTCATAAGGGTTCGTCTACATATTTATAATTGCACTAACTTCAAAATTTCCAATAGCAGTACCCATTTTTGGGGACATAAATAAATTTCTCATCAAAATTTTACTTTAACATTAGAGGCTCAAAATTTCTTTTCCTTTTAATTTCGAAACCAATAAAGTTTGAATCATAAAATTTGGTATTGGAGCATAACGTTTGATGCAATTTTGAAATCCGAAAAAAAAACATTTCGTGTTGCCATTTTCAATTGTGAAGTTGGCGCAATTATAAATATGTAGGTGGACCCTAATTAAATATTTAGAAATGGAATCGTTCAGTAGACGTTGTTCACTGAAATTTGGTACCTTTTGTTTTCACTTCCGATGAACGATGGCAGGATAATGTTTGGAGGTTCGTTTTTTTCGTGACTTTACATATGTTAAAAGATTTAACTATAAATATTTGCTATACTTATTAGCCATAATAATTGAGAATTCGGTTTGTTTTCCATTGGCTTTCCTTTTGTGTTCCAGTAGGCATCCTTATTTATATTTATAACGAGAAATCAGCGCCCCTATACGCTGGAATCCCTCTGCAGCGGCACAGACTGCACACCCCTGGGTCCGGCTCTGTTAAGAATTTAGAATAAGAAAAAAACAAAAATTCAATTGGATTCATTAATTAAATTGTTTTAAGTATTGAAGTCAATTTTTTCTTTTAAAAATAATAGTTATCATTTAGAATGTTGAAGGCGAGAAGAGAACGAGGTCCGATGATGTGAGAAGGGCTTGGCTTCACTGAAACATTGAGTGGCTTAATTATTGCTTGGCTTAAATATTGAGTTCCAGTG